>JAFISB010000409.1:0-13312 GCA_022560015.1 Diplodia mutila | reverse complement strand
TATAAGGAGTAGAGGGGAGGGTCACCCGAAGGTGCCTTTATAACCCAATGCGGATGACTAAGCTATCTACTAGTACTAAAACAGCTTATATTGCAACAATTTGGACTGCCCAGGTCCGGGTTGAAGGGCGATGCGCCTGATTTTGGCGGCATTGTGGCGAGGATTTGCGACAATGCAGGCGTCGCTCTCGGATTGAGGTGTTGGGTGAAGAAGAAAGAAGATCTGGGCGCGGTCGGGCTGGCTAAGTCGAGCTGTCAGTGCCAACCGCTTTAGGCAGCTGCCAAGGCAGGGCACTCGACTCGCGACACCCACCGCCCTTCCGCGCGCAGACAATGCTATCCCGCTCCTTTGCACCCTTGCGCCCATGCATTCGCTCATCCTTCGTCTTCAATGAAAGCAACTTTGGCACCCTCTTCAGCAACGTCCTGCGACACATAGCATGTGCGCACGCAAATCATCCAAGCCCTGCGCGCGCCCAGGCATTACCTGGGTGCATTGCAAACCCCGTCTGCTGGCATCCGAAACAGCTTCGACAACCTTCTGTGGGCTTCCATAAACCCAAAATTCTTCAGTAGGCGGCGCGCCTCTTGCAGGATCCGGAGCTGACTTTGCGCATTGTGGTAGTGATCCGGTACAGCAGTAACCCGAAGTCCCCATTCTGAACATCCATGAGCGCTCTCCGCGCACGACACAACCACCCACAAATCAAGGCATACCAAGAAGAGAGTGTTGGAGCTGAAGATCCGGCAACCCAAGCACAAGCCGATGCCTCTTCGCGAACAACGAACGGCGCCGGAAAAGGCAGGGATACAACAGAAGGATGTGGCACGTCCTTGTACTCTTGCGGAAAGCCTACCGATCAGTGGAGTACTTCGGAGCTTCATCCAGCTATCGAATGATCCAAAAGAATCAGAGATATGACACACAGGTGCTTGGTTTGGCGGGCAAGGAGGCACTTGAGGATCCCAAGCGACAAGCAAGAGAGATTCAACCAATCGCCCACCGTCAGAGCTGTAAAGGGATACAGTACAGGGTGTTGGTTACTTTTTAGCTCTTTAACAGGAACATGCAGTGGCGGCGGGTGGAACTGCTGTCTCACGTCAATAAATCTTCCATCAACTTTGAATCGTTACGGCTTGATCTGTAGTGACCAATTACCCGCCACCAAGCCTACTAATGTAGGGCTCAATGTCATGATATGCTGTGACGAGGCGGTATCATGAGAGAGATCCTTGCTTCAATCTTGTTCGAGTAAGTTGCCGAAGTCTGGTCATGACGAGTATCACTCTGCAAAATGTGATGTTTGACCAACCACCGCCCGCATCGAATTGTGTTCTCATGTTGTCTATAGCTGATGCAGCTTTTGAACGGGTCAATGTGTAAAGGTTGACGTGTGCACGTTCAACGAGGGTTCAGCTGTATGTCACTCACTTCAGGCATTGAGATTGTTGTACAGCGAGACAGCTACTTTACATGAATTCTATATAGACAGAAAAGAAATATACAGCAGATAAGCTGTCAATCACGGTTTGGCCGTGCAAGTCTAGTCCTTGAGCAATTCATCAATCGGGGAGAAGGATGAGATTGCCGGATGCGGGGTCAGAAATGATGCAACCCGGACTAGCGGTAGAAGACACGCAGGTATTGCAGCGCTTCTTGCGTTTCAAATCAGCCAGCCAATTTGAAGGCCGCTTTGAAACAAGCGAAGCGTACAGACAATTGTCATGCTCAGTATCAGCCCACTTGTTGAATTTGGCTTTCGAGGCTGATTCTCTGCCCTTCCTGTTGACGAATTTCTTCACAGACAGGAACTTCTCAGGATCTGACTTCTCAAAGTCGTCCTGAGCAAGTAAGGAACCATCTTGGAGCATCCTGAGGAGAGGCTTGACCGGAGGTGCTAGTTGTCTCCCCGATGTTGATGTGCGAGACTCACCTTGACTCATCTCAGCACTTGGAGTCCTTGATGGTTCCTCTCTGAGACTGGGGTATTGTTGTTCAGTCTCAGCGGGTTGCTTGGAAGCTTCCGCGAAGGTGCTTCTTTCGCCTGCCAGTGGGGAAGCACGAGCCGAGGAGTTGGGCTGTGTGGATGAGCGAAGTGAATTCCCCAGCAGCTGCTCCATGGTTTGGCTGTTGACGGGAGTGTGATACCCCATCTGGCTCTCTGAGGCATTTCTGCCATGCAGAGCAACATCTCTTTGTTCTTGCGTTGATAGTGGAGATGCGAAACTTTTGACAGACCTCGATCTGCTTCGGGATGCGGAGTGTTCTCGCACCGCTTGGTTTACAAGCGCCTGAAGCTGATCCTTGTCAACCATGACCATATCCCTCGACTGTGTGATTGGCGCCACGTGGCCCTGGCCAAGGCGAGTTGCACCACGATTGGCACCTTGTAGCCGTTGTAATGGGGATGGAGGAGGTTGCATACCGCCCGTATGAGGGGTGGCTGGCGTTTGCTGCTGCGACATGGCCGAAGTTCGGTCGACAGCACCGTTTCCCGCGAGTTGCGTAGCATCTCTCAGCAGGCTTGCTTCATGGTTGCCATTTCCAGGTTGCCAGTTCTGTGTATTGTCTTGTACTGGCGCGGATGCCTGGGAGGCGGGTGGGCGACCGGCGTTGGCCAGGGCTTCCAGTAAGTCAATTCAATCAAACCAAGCTTTTTCAAGTAGCAGATTGCAAGTAATTTGGTAACGGATTAACTTGCTAAGGCTAAGGGTCCTTTTAAATTGGTTTGTTTACAATTTACCTAGGTAATTAGGTTACGATCCTGGCCCTATAGGTTACGATTCTTAGCGTGGTGTTAAGGCTCTTCTTACTCTAATAGGCTTAGTACGGCTTAAAATAAGGCTTAAAATAAGGCTTAACCTCGCCGCCGCCGCCGCCGCCGCCTAGGGGTTACAATTCTTAGTATAGTATTAAGGCTTATTCGCCGGGTATTGCGGTAAGCGGAGGTAAGGCTTAGATTCGCCTAGAGAGCCCTTTTAGAGGCCTTCTAGGCCTTCTTTAAGGCCTCGTAGGGCCTATTTAGTACGCTTTATATATAAAATTAGCGGATAGCCATACCGACCTCGCCGCCGCGGATCTAGAGGTCCTTATAGACGTATTTTTCTAGCCTTACTCGAGTTTAATAACCCCCCGCTCCGCCTAGATCCTTATATATAGCTCCGCTTTAATAGTATTAAGCTAGAGGCTTATCCTATCGCCTATAAATATCCTGCTAGCGCGGCTAAATAGCCTCTTATAGTTATCTAATATACTAAAAGTCGCTAGAAGATCTAGCGTAAGCCTTAATAATATAGAATACTCGTCTTTATTATCCGTCTACTACTTTATAGGTCCTCTAGGCGGTAATTAATCGATCGCTAGTATTACGTAGTAGCGCTCGTACTCGTCGGTAGCCTAGCTAGCCCGCCTACGGCGTTAAAGATATCGCTCGAACGATAAGAGGTCCTCTAGATCGTTTAGTACCTCTAAATCTAAGTCTAAGGGGGGCGGAGAAAGCGGATAAGAGTCGCGAAAGGCTATCTACTTATCTAAGTAGTTATTTCTCGCCTATTATAAGGTTAGCGACGTTCGCTATAGTATTAAGAACCTCTTATATACGTAATCTACTCCGGCTAGCCTACTTACTTATCTTTAAAGAATATCTACTTAAATAACGGGTATAGAACTACCGCGAGGGCGTAGATAGGCGTCGAATCTATATAGCCGTAGTAAATACGTATCTTACGATAAGTAAGCTTAATACCGACGCGAAAGCGATTATTTATTAGGCGGTTAGTAACCTCCTCGCGCGCGCCTTAGCGCTCTAGATAATCGAGAATCTAGTCTATAGTAGTAAGAATCTTCTAGAGAGTACTATAAGAGCCGTCCTCGCGGCCGAGGCCCTCTATACGCTTAGTCGTAGTTATTAGAGGGATAAAAACCTCTAGATAAAGCTTAAGCGTCCGCTAATCGTCGCTAGTAAGCGCGTCCTCTACTATATTAGGGTATTCGATCGCTATAAGGATTATCGCGTTTTTTAATAGTAGCGCGCGCTTAATTATATAGTAGGTCGCGTTCTACCGGATCTCGTAGTTCTTAATAAGAGAGTATAAGTAAATCTTATCGTTACGAACCTTATTAGGCGTAAGCTACTACTTCGCTTTAAAGAACGCTCGTTACTAAGATAAGCTATTAATCTATACGACGATCTTACGTAGGCGTTTAATAAGAGACGTCGTTTACTAGTACTCTAGATTAAATATACTACTAAACGCTTAGATAACGTCTTAAACCTCGCTTACCGCGTTAAAGAGGATTAGTAAGGCCTTAGTAATAAGGTTAAAGATATATCTAGCGTAGCGAACGCGTCGCTTACGGGCGATAAAGCCCTAGTTACTTTATAATAGCGCGATCGCTACGTCGTTATTAGTTACGCTATCGGTAATAAAGAAGCCTAGGCGCTTTCTAGTAATTTAGTACTTCTTTATAACGTTCTCGAGAAGTCTAGCGATATTAAAGCTAGTATAAGGGCCGTTAAAGGTTTAAAGCGTAAGAGAAATCGCTTAGCGAATACTAAACGCGTTAAGATAGTAAGCGAAAATCGCGAAGGCGTTATAAATAAATCTATAAAAGCTCTAGCCGTTAAATAAGAGGTAAATATAGGTCTTCGTAAAGCTAAGAGCCTCTTTAACGTTCTTCTTATAGATATAAAATAGGCCTAGTACTTATTTACGAACGGTTATCGAGAATCGAGGAAAGGTATTACTAATAACGAAACTAAGTATAGTAAATAGCTACTTTAAATACTCGCTCGTTACTACGAGGAAGCTAGTATTATATAATACTACTTAGATAATAAAGCGACGCCGCTACTCCTCTACTATACGAGGGGTAACGAAGTTTAGACGGTTTATTTACTAGAGAATCTACTCTTATATATCTATTAGCCCGATACGGTACTTCTCGCGGAGGTATCTAATCGCGTTAGTAGTTAAATCTTAAACCTTAAAGACGTAGGTATAGAGGTTACCCAGCCTATTACCTAAATAACTTATTAGTAAGGCGGAAGAACGCGCCTTAAAGATTACCTATAGGTCTTATAAACCTAATAAAGCTTACCCTAGTTATCGGAGTAGAGGTATTTATACTAGTAGATAAAGAAGAAGACGCGATTCCTATCGCGCTCGGCGAGCGTAAGCCTAAAGGGTAGGTTACGAAGCTCTAAATTCTTTAATAGGCTATCTAAAACGGTTAAGGTAAAGGAGAAGGACGTAAGAAGATTAGAACGACGAGATTTTAGAATAGTAATCGCGTTAAAGAAGGTATCTAGAGTAGCGGCGGCGGGCGCGGCGGGCGCGATAAGCGCGGCGGGCGCGGCGGCGGCGGCGGTAGAGGAATTAAATAAGAAGTCGCGATCGACCTTGCGGTAGGCGCGCTTATAAGCCCTTCTAGTTATTCTTTTATTATTCGATCGCGTTAGTATAGTAGGAGGTTTAGAAGAACCTTCGCCTACGTCGGCTATAGATAAGTTAGCGAGAGGGATAAAACGGTTAGCGGCCGCGTTACGCGTCGCGCTATAAAGTAGGCGGCTAGAGAAAGATATTATATTAATAAACGCGTCGGCGCGACGTAGCGAGCGCCTAGTAGGGGTAGTAGGCTTAAAAGCGCGAGCTTTATCCTTTCGCTTACTAGATACGGGCTAAAAGTAGTTATTTATAGTAAATTAAAGGCCGATAATAGCTTAGAGATCGTTCTAATAGTTTAAAGATAGTCTTAAGCGACGTTAGATTAGTTTATATAGTCTCTAGTAAAACGCGATTATAATACTAACCTTCGCTATTAGCGTAAAAACTATAACTACGCGCGATACGGCTAGTAATTTTTCCTCTATATTAGAACCGTATAACGTAATATTCTAGTCGCTTAGATTAATAAAAACGGGTAGTATAGTATAACGGTATTAACGCAGGAGAGGTGCGAAAGATAAGAAGGCTAGAAACGAAGTTTATTAGAATACCCTTAGATCCGCGTAGGCCGCGCGGACGCTAGCTATAAGCGGCTAGCGTTCGCTCGGATAAGCTTAGCTTAGCCTTAAGAAACTTAATACTATACCGATCTACGTTACGATTTTAACCGCCATCCGTATCTCGATCGTTTTATCTATAAAAGTAAGTAATTCGACGTGGTTTCTCGACGGAAAATTACTCTCCGTAGCCTAATAAGGCCGCCTATTACTCTTGCGGTATGTTTTACTACTAGATTAATTGAATAAATTGCCTATTTTTAGGGACGAAATTGGTTTGCCAATTCAGCCACCAAATTAGGTAAGCTAAACGAAAACACGGTTTGGAGTTTGAAATTGGTTTAGATTGACCAATTCTCAGATTAACTGGGAGCCCTGGCGTTGGCCGAAGCGTAACCGGCCCGTTGGGTATGAAGCACACTGAACACATTGGTATGTGTCTTGCTCAATTGGTCATTGAGAAAGCGGCCGGATTCCTTGGATGAGGGTTGTCCCGGGCGGACTGGTCGTTCGTTAGAAAGGACTCTGCAATGAAGGGTGACACTAAACCTACACGACTGAAATTGGACGTTAAGCTCCTTCGTGACGAATGCGTTGTGTTTGAAGCTTTCATCACATAGATCATCAATCCATTCGTCATTTAGCTGTTCGACTTCTCCTAGAATGTCGCTGTCATCGGGTGGTAGCCTTTCTCGACGGATGCGCTTTTTTTCTGGCAAATCTTTCCGCTCTTGAGCGGCCAGTTCCGCAGACTTCGGCGTCCTGCGCATACTCTGTCTCGGGCTCACAGGCGGTGGTGGAGCTGTGACCCAGCTTCCAGCGAGATGACTGCGCTGCATTCCAGTCTGCTGACCTGCCGCCGATTGTAGAAAATGAGAGTGAGACGGCTTCTTACCAAGCGATCTCAGTGACGCGACTTGCGTGCCAGGGCTCCCAGGCGGTGAACCTGTGACCATGCTTTCAGCCAGATATCTGGGCTGCATTCCAGGCTCTTGACCTGGCGGCGATTGTGAATGCTCAAGCATTTGTCTGGGCTGTTGCCGTGGTTGAGACATGCTTGAGGTGTGAGTGATTGAGGTGAAATGTGGAAGTCAGCCGGGGAAATTTGGCAAAACCAAACCTGGCACCAGAAACAGCCGTGGGGGACAGGCACCCGGGTGGGCGCCATGTAGACGAGCGAGACCACACCAGAAGCAGTGAACATTTCAACCGATTGCAAATCCTGCGCTTGCAGAAATCTAGCCACTGAGGATTCGGTTGCTCTCAAATACTCAACCTGCATACCCGCCTTTACTTTATCTCTACTGGTGGTCAAGTGCGATGTGGTCCCATGCGGCACACTTCTCATCTCATACTTTGTAATTTGATGGTACGGACATTGCAGGTTCTGTTCGGGTCCCTGACATGGCAAATTCTAAGAGTATTGCTTACTTATGGATCCGGGATGTGTGCAACCAAACCTGCAGGCTGCCAACTTGGCCAGAGCCCAGTCCCACGCCCTGTAGCGTTTCGCTTAAGTATACGTACCTAAACGCTGGGACCGCACAACGATCAAATGGCTGTAAGGCGTCTGACAGCCAGCGAACGTTTCCGTTCTTGGTAATTCCTTATTTACACGTCGTCGCATGCAGCACAGATCAATATAATGCGCGTCAGGCTGCCACAACGACACGTTTCTTGGAAGACTCCGAACCTCAGTGATCCAAGAGACCCCGCCATGAGCCATAGACATGAAGTGTATATGCCATCCTCCTTTGCCCACAGAGAAGGCCTACATGATGGTGGCGCGGTGCAGTGCAGCCAAAAAGCCTTATACACAGTGTGCGCCGGACAGGTGGTTTTGCGCTGCTCGGCGCAGGCAGGCGCGTCGCTGACTCATCGCCGCGGTCCGCCGTTTCGCACTTTGGCCCCCGCACTCCGTAGCGAACCTGACCTGTACATCACCCCAAAATGCCGCCTGGGCAAAGACAGCCGCAAATCGATGTGGCCCTAACAGGCGGATCCTACCATCGGGTGAGGTCACCTACCCGTGCCCTTTTCAGGGGCCAGGATGAAGGAAGTCATCTGTACGACACATACGATGACAGCTCGGCGCCAGCTACATCCAAGCTCAAGAAGCAAAAGGCCGAGAAACTTGCTCGAGGAGCGCCCATTGAGCGCCACGAGAAGCAGAAGACGCTGCTCAAAGAAGCAATTGAATCAACAGCGTCACTGAAAGGTATGTGACCGCCCCTGGATTGACACTTCCTTCCTTCCCTGCAGGACTCATGAAGCTGACCTTGCGCGTGCATAGAGCATCCTGTGCCAGGGATGGTTTCGGACCTTACGAGACTCGGTGAGAGACAACTCGAGTCACTCAGCCAAAACCTCATCGCTCTCTACAAGGAAAAGGAAGCCCGGCTTGAGCGAACGTACCAAACCAGGATGCGAGAGCTCGAAAATCCATCCACCAAGCCCGCGGCTTCCACCGATGCATCCTCGACGGATGATATGCAGCAGAGGATTCAAGAGTTGGAATCCCAGCTGAAGCAGACCCACTTCGAGAAAGACAAAGAAATACAGTCTCTGCACGAACAACTCTCCGAGAGCAAATACCAGGAGGGTGTGTTGAAGGGCAGGCTGAATCGAGTGGAAGAGTCTGATGAGCAACTCCTTCACAACGAGGCGGAGCTCAAGGCCAGCGCCAACCAACTGCAGTTACCACTCACAGCAGAGCTGGAACGCGAACACGAGGCGATGGAGGCTGAACGCCAAGAGCACGAGACAACTCGTGAGGCTCTTCGACGAGCAGAACAACAAGCCCGAGAGCTTGAGCATTCCGATTCCGAGCTCCTCAGAGTCCAAGAAGAGCTCCGGATCAAGAATGATGAAGTAGCTAATCTGAGAGAACAGCTTAACGAGGCTGAGGACCAGGTTAACCTACATTATAGAGCGCGTCGACGAGCTACTGAAGCTGCAGACAATCATCGCAGGTCCAGTGAACGGATGCAGACCGAACTGGAAGCGGCTAGGCAGACCTGTGATACTTTGCGAGGTGAGAAAGTCAAACTCCAAACCGAAATCACCACAAAGGAACGATCTCTGCTAGAGCTGAGCTTCACTGTTAAAGCTTCATCGAAGCATTTTAACATTGAGCAAGAGCTCTGCAACCCCGCGGAAGCAGAGGCCTTGAGAGGCGAGTTGGCCGCGCTCAGAGAGAAGAGCAAGGCACCAGAGATTGACCATGGTCCATTGATACAGTACAGAAGCTGGTTCACAGAAATTGAAGAGCAAGTCCGTGACGCTCTCGCCAAGGACCAAAGGTCAATGTCAAAAACGCAGCCGTCGGCGAAAGCCACCGCTGAGCTCCGGCAAAGCCCCTTGCTTCCGGAGAGCCAGACTACCGAAAGGCAGGCTGACATGGTTGAGAGAGTCGCTAACCTGAAGCAGACATGTTCCACCCTCTTCACGAACCTCCAGAAATGTCGAGGTTTTCAGGAGAAGCAATCCGATTCACTTCGCCGGATGACACAAGAAATCAATCTTCTTGCTCAGAAACTCGGGCCTTTCTATCTGAGAATGAGCAATGGCTTGAATATCGACAAGTCATTCCTCCCTGTTCGGAGCACATCCGAAGACAGCGTCTTCGACTGGCCCATGTTCTCGAGCCAACAAGAGATCTTGGCTCAAATTCAAGACAAGACCAAGATTCTTCTTGATGAGAGAAGCAGGCTTGAAGCTGAAAATGCTCGCCTGGAAACAGACGGCGACAACCTCGAGCGGCGTGTCGCCAAGCTGCGTGAGACATGTACTAAAGTTATGGACATGTATAGGTCTGGGACAGGCACCCTCAGAGAAAGGGTGAAGGGCCTCTCAGATATGTTGCAGGAGAAGGATCAGATAATTTTCCGACTTCTTGATTCTGGTGGCGTCTTTGATGAGGGCTCTTTTTCCCAGCCACATCCGCACTAGAGGCTCCAATTCTTGGATGAATGGAGAAATGTATATTTAAAACAATACTTTTCTGCCCCCCATGCTCATTGAATTCTCGTCGTTGATATTTGAGAGTGATGATCCGTACCCATGCTTGTGTGCCTTGTCCCAAATCAACCCCATTCCCTTCCACAGCCCTTGATGTGCTCTGAAAGGAGCGTTGTCTTTGATTGTTGAGTAGGTCCGTAGTGATGGGCTCATTTTCTACTCCGTCGAGTGTGTTTTCATTGACTTTGAAGCATGCAAGACCAGTGATGTTGAACGTGGCTGAAATGCCGGCAGCGGCGCTTAAGCATGGCAACTAAACTTTAACTTCGAGACCTGAAGCACCTCAGTCAAGCTTTTGCTACGCCTGTAGCCAAAATTGAAAATACTTTACAGCCACTGCAGAGTCAAAGTGTGTTTGCCAATGCTTTCGGAGCGATGAGTTGTCATGAGGCATGAGGTTTCGTTTGTGGTCGAGTTGGCGGGGCTTGTTGGCTCGCGCGCGGTCGCCAGCCTGCAGCCTGGATGGCACTGTTGGTCAATATAATAGCTTGTACGCTCCGACTCAGAGACCACCGTTGGCCGAGCGCTCCCTCCTGCGGCAAATTCACGTCACGTGCTCGATTACCGGGCTAAGCTCGGGGGCGCGGCGCCTTACGCGCTTGCCCTACATCACGTCGCCGTTCCGTTCCCTTCTCTTCTTCTTTTCCCTCAACGACCACACCATCGCTGCGCGTGAGTGAGCCGCATTTCGCGTCGCTCTTTACGGAGAAGCTGTAGCTGACACGTGAAAATAGTCATGAATCCTCAAGAGCAGCCTGGTCGTGGCCGTGGCCGCGGCCGCGGTCAAAATCCGCCCTCTCGCGGCGCTGGCTCACTCCCGCCGCCGCCACCACCACCACAACACCGTAAGCATCTCCAGATGTTTACTTGTTGACTTGGCTGATGCAGACGGCTCTCATTAGCTCGACAACAACCTACGGGCTACGGCCCTCCAGAGGTTTACCTTCCTGCACCTGGCTACTATGCCGGTGGATACGCGCCCGGCTTCGTGCCTGGTTACGCGCCTGGCTACGTGCCTGGATACGCGCCCGGCTACGTGCCTGGATACGCGCCCGGCTACGTGCCTGGATACGCACCTGGGTACATTCCCGGTGGACATCAGCCTGTCTACGGCCATAGCCCGTTCCCTACTCAAGGGCCTAGTAAGTGAACACCCTACCCTATCGTGATTTCGCTTACTGACTGTGAATAGCAGGATACCAAGCGGCAGATCACAGTGTAGATCGCCGTGCAGAGGGCGCAGCCCCCAACCCCTACCGCAACCACAGCGACGCTGAGTTGGCTGCAGTCATCACTCGATGTCGCGCAGAAATCGCGGAGAGGGCTGGCACCTCTGACTCAAGAGTCCAAGCAGCTGCTTCGACAGCTGAAGCTTCTTCTCGACCCTCCCATCAAGCGCCGCCATCGAATTTCGCGCCGCGTCGAGAAGGTGAAGTTGCCCCACTGGCTAACAGAGTGGCAGGCAGAGACTTTCCGGGGCTTCCCAAGCCCGAAAGTAAACGTAACAACAGGCCTGTGCCTCAGGTACAATACGTGAAGCGGCAGAGCACCCATTCAACTTTCAGAATGGGCTCGCCGGAACCGCCTTCAAGCAAACAAGAAGCTGAAGGAAAAGCAGCGACACAACCGTCGCTGAAGGAACAGGGTGGCTGTAAGGAACATTCCAAGATCCCTTTTGTAGGCCGACTCACTGATCATATCACAGTGGCTCAAAGCATGCATGCGCTAAAGCTGGGGCCGTCTCTCGTCAAGCCCAAGACCGGGTCATCATCGACCCCGACCCCGGCTGCGGCAAAGCCCGGTCCCTCCTCCCTGGCAGCCCCAAAGATGGCTGAGCCTTCAACAAAGGAACCGCTTTCGAGGCCCAATGCCACGGAAGACGCCAGCGTGCAGGCCAAACCGCGCTATTCGGGCCCCAAGCCAAAGCCTCGCCCGCATCTGGACAGCAGCAAGCCAAAAAGCTTGCTGGAAGTGCAGCCAACCCTCGGTAAGGGGGCTGATGAATGGTGTGGGTACTACCACTCGCCAGCGGCGAATTACATCTGTCCGCACGCGTCCTGCCCATTCAAGCACGAAGCCTCCGCCGAAGAACTCGAGAGGCTCGTCAGCTCGAACTCGCAACTTGCCACAGCCATCCGGTACGGCGTTGCGTCGAGAGAGGGTGCAAAGGTGAAAAACGCCGAAGACCAGCGCCGCGCTCTTCTTCGTTAGCGAATGGTACCTGACAAGGTATGTGGGCCCTGACTCTGACTTTAACAGGACGATTGGCCAGAGCTACAATTGTAGATTTGATGAGAAGCTCGCAGCCAGTCTCGAGTCTTCATGTAACACCACTAACCATCCACAGCCTCAAGCTGTTGGTGTTTTTAGCAACATTGAATGTTGTGCAGCTCATCGACCGTCTCTCTGGCTGAGCTGATGAGGTGGAGGTTGAAGAAACTTCCTCGCCTTGTTAATCCCCGTACATTGCAGATTTTGAAGCGTCCAGTTACTATTGCGCTTGAGAAGAAAGAGGTAGAGGCTGAAGAAACTTCCCTTCCCCCTCCCATTTCTTAGCGATACCTCGCTCCGCTGTCGAGCTTGAGCGTGTCGAAGTCTATGTAGCTAGACTTATCCTATCAATCTATAGAGGTCTACTACACCTTGCGGTAGCTTTGTGATTCGTGCTTGAAGATGTGCTTAAATATAACCATGAAATTGCCTGTTCTGGGAGTCTGACACTTTGAAGCAGCGACCAGTCGTACGAGGGAGATAAGCCTGCATCGTTCCGCCCGCCTCTGAACAACATACTCGCATGATGTCGTCAGGGCAAACTTCAACGACATTAAGCTTAAAAGCTCACGCATGTCAGCCGAGTTCCGCTGTTGGCTGTGATTATCCTCTGCGGGACGGACCCGAAGGCCGTCATATCTAGATCACGAGCACTGACAATTGTAGAGTAACAGCTGGAGCTGAAGTATTGTAATCGGTGGCAGACAGAGGACTCAGGGCGCAGAGACGCTGGCCATGTATCCATGCAGCCACAGCGAAATCGCCGGGTGTCTGGGCTGCTGATCGACGATGGGGCAGAGGGCGGCTGCCTAAGCTGTCGAGCCACAATTGGTTAGCGTGGATAGCAGCGCGACTGCCTGTCGACTTACCACAAACTTGTTGCAATAGATGATAAAGAAGGATCGTATTGGACTCCTGCTAAGGAGTAGCATAAGGAGTAGAGGGGAGGGTCACCCGAAGGTGCCTTTATAACCTAATGCGGATGACTAAGCTATCTACTAGTACTAAAACAGCTTA
>JAFISB010000408.1:0-13585 GCA_022560015.1 Diplodia mutila | reverse complement strand
CAAGCTGTCAAGACCGGGGAGCTGAAGGTTGAGGGGTGCGGTTATATCATCAAGACATATTTCAGCAATGCTATGGTAAATTTGATAAACTATCTGACAAACCAAACACCGTCGCTATTCAAATAACGTTACGCTGCAGCCGCTCCATTCAAAAATAAGTGTAGTATTCTAATCATTCGTATCCTACATAACAACAGCAGGTAAGACCTATATGAGATACCTCGAACAGACGAAATCCAGCGTGGTACACATCAGCTTCATCCTTGGTGCTATATCCATCCAGAAGGTTTATCAGCCTACGTCGGTCTTCAGCTGCAGACGCTGACGGCAACTTCGTACTTGCTATTTTTATCACATCGGCTTTCAGCCCGTGTTTTGCTTAAAGCAATCCAACGCCGTATTTTTCATTCAAGTCACTACGCTTTTGGTGGTTGCTGTTGAATGTTGCGCTGGGCATGCGAGCTGGCCTTGTTAAGAATACTGGCAGCAAGACCCTGTGATGGCTATGCAATACGGAAAATTACCGACCAAACCAGTCAGGTCGGAATGTCGCAGCTTTGCAAAAAAAAAAAATGTTAAGGGTGACGCTCGCGACTTCAAAGCACGGGCCAAACTCACGGATTTTATGATCGGGATTTGCGGGAAGCCAGCAGGCTGCGCCGCTGGATCTGTAATCTTGCTCCCTTGTCGCGGAGGTAGCCCCCTGCACCCCGAAGAGAGCCCTGCCTCAGCTAGCGCGTGCAAATGACGATTATTTGTTGCTGTGCCGCCGCATGGTCGGGAAATTACCGTATGGCCGCCATGACTACTCCCATTCTAGGCATAGCTGCGCTTAACACGCTGGTGACGGTCGCAGAGAACGGATGAGTGGGATGATAAGCGCGCTCTCTCCGGTGCGGCACGGACATCTCCCGTAGATCGTGTTTGTCAATGCGGAGGATCTTCCTAGAAGGCTCAGAACGGGATTCTTCGACGTTTGGCGTGACGCACACCCGCATTTCCTCCTTGCAGCTCTGGCTGCTACGCCTCTTACCAGTGGCGCTAGCAATCGAAGTGCGACCGCGCCGCGTTGCATGCGGCACTTGTCATCGGGGATGGCGATGGCTTGGGTGAAGAAAGCCTTGTGCCTTGCTCCGAGAGCCGGTGGGCCGAACGAAGCCGAGGCAAATAAGCGACGCGCGCAGGCAAAAGTCTTTCCACACAGTACAATTCGTATAGCAGTCCACAGAGCAATTCCTTGAGCTATGTAGCACAGTGATAAATTACAATCAATGAGGCTAACAACGGAGGATCTGTCCGCTACAGGTGGTAAGTGGCGACGGCTTCTTCAGAATGATGGCATCCTGCTGTGGGTGGAGTAATCGGGGGCTGTTTCCTCCGTCTTATTCCTGCTGTGCTGGCCAATAAGCGACTGGCTTGGCAAAGAGGCTGAGTATCGGAGCTCAAATTCTTCCTTGCTGGCTAGCGACTGGGCGGCTGCGGAGGCGGGCGCTTCACCGCCTGGTTCGTACAGTCAACGGCGGCGATCATGTCAACCAGCCGCAAGCGGCGATGGTGTAGCAATGCAAACTTCTGTGGTGTAGTAGCTAAGAGACAAAGTCGTCGGAAACCTTCGGGAAACCAGATCAAGCGACAGTTGATAGAGGTAGAGTTTGTGACTGGTAGATAGCTTTCCGTTTGAGTGAGACCCCATTGACGGTCATATATATACTGCCCATTCTAGCAAAGAAGCGTCGATTGTGCATTCAGAGAGAGATGGCAATCAACACTAGTCCGCTATAGGGTCTTGGCGCATTCTAGAATAATGCCTATTATTTCTAGGATACAGAAACGAACATGTCCACGTATAATTTTTTATTGTTAACTCTATAGGAAGATATCCAAAGCGATTTGTGCCAACGCCGTAAGCGCCTCGATCCTCACCATCCCGCTATCTCCCCTCATTTCCTTTGGGCAAAGGGGGTCGCTACCGAATGTTAGAGACAAACGTGTACGCTCTATGGTGCTTAGGCTCAAGCTGAGATCGTCGAACTCGTTCAATAGCGTAAGTCTCTTCATCTCCATCGTGATGTGGTATTGAATCATGCATACGACTTTTTGAAACTGGCGTGCTTGGACGGCTGCCTGACATAGACGCTCGCACCAGGAACGTGCCGTGTTGTGGCTGTCTAGAAGCTGGTCTTGTAACTGCTGCTATTGGATGGCCTCTATGGATGCAGAGGCGAGCTCCGCGGTAAGCCCGTCGTGGAGACGGTTTCTTTGAGGGTAGCAATAGAGTGCTGCGCGCTAGAAGCTACCGTTCACCAAAGGAGATAGGTTGGCTTGGGAGATGATGTAGATGGCGTGGATGATACCAAATACGCTGCAATCGTGCTGTCGATATATGAGCCGTAGTAGCAGTATGCAGCTTATTCATCTAGGAACAAAGTATATAAGCGCCCCTGGGAGTACCCCCCTTTGCCCCTTGTGCCACTCCTCCAACAGGAGTACCAATATCATCTTTGTTCACCTTCACTACAACACTAATTTAGGCTTTCTCTGACATGAAGCAGCTTGTACAGTGCATGAGTAGAATCGGGGTAGCTTTAACAGGGCCGAGGGCACCTCGCTTACCTTACCGCAGACCGCACCATCGAGAGCACCTGGGACTTTTTTATCCAGTGGAGGCCTGTCAAGAGACTGGATGGCGGTTCTGGATTATCTTCGCAGGGCTGGCGCTCTCTGCTCTGCTCAGCGGCCTCGAGGGTTCCATCGTTGCAACCGCCTTGCCCACCATACTGGCTGACTTGAGAGCCGGCGAAGACTACGTCTGGGTGATTAACATCTACTTCCTCACAAGGTATCTACAAAGCCGCGTCACCATTCCGTAAACCAACTGACAAACGATCTCCTACAGCGCGGCCTTCCAGCCACTGTATGGCCAACTGGCAGACCTGTGGGGACGGCGCTGGCTCATGATTGCTTCGGTGGCAATCTTCACAGCTGCCGGGGCCATCTCCGGAACATCCCAAAGCACAGCCATGCTCCTCGTCGGCCGCGGAATCCAGTGAATCGGTGCAGGTGGCATCAACATGCTTGTCGACCTCATCATCAGTGACTTGGTCCCACTTCGAGACCGGGGTAGTAAGACAGGTCTCTTCTTCGCCATCATGACCATCGCTTCCGCCATTGGCCCACTGATTGGGGGCGCACTCGCCGAGCACGGTGCCTGGAGGTGGATCTTCTACCTTAATCTCCCCATTGGCGCTTTGGTTCTCTCAATCCTCTTCGTCTTCCTGCGCGTCTTGCACAAACCCGGTCTTCCCGTGAAGGAGCAGATTCAGCGCATAGACTTCATTGGCAACGGCATCCTCACCGCGTCAACGGCGTTGATTCAGTATGTCCTGACATGCGCCGGGACGCGGTATACCTGGAGCAACCCACATATCATCGCCCTCTTGGCCACTGGTCTAGCCATGCTAATTCTTTTTGCCCTCCTCGAACGATGTCCCCGTCTCTGCCCGCACCCGGTGATCCCACCACATGTCGTGGGCAACCGGACCTCCGCGACAGCCTTCTTCATCACCTTCAACCACGCAATCCTCGCCATCTGGGTTACCTACTTCTTCCCGCTGTACTTCCAATCCGTGCGCGGCTCCACACCACAGCGGTCAGGCGTCCAGTTGCTCCCGCTCGTCTTCGTGTTCCCCGTCGTCGCTGTTACTGTGGGCGTGTTGATTGGAAAGACAGGGCGCTTCCGGCCAGCACACTTCGTCGGAACAGCCGTACTTGCCATCGCCGTGGGCTTCTGCTCGTTCCTGGAAGCAGGCGGTGGCGACGTACCTTGGATCGTGCTGCAGATGGTCGGACGCGCCCGTGGACATCTTTGTCGAGGAGGGTGGAGTTGACGGCATTGTCAGGGGCGATCGAATTATCGAAGATGCCACGTTGGAGGTTGTAGGGCTGCTCGAGTGAGAACTGGGGTCGTTGGCCGGTACAGGCGGTTGAAACAAGAGGGCTCAGACATGAAAGAAGCAGTAGTAGGATGGAAGAGTGTAGCGTTTTGATTGGAAATGATGAGGAGCAATAGCGGAGGCTACAGTGTGTTTATACCTCAAATATGGCCATTACTGGAATCAATGCGGTGTCGTACCTTTTCTGGTACCAAAACAAAATAGTTAGTCGATTAAAGAAAAAATGATAAGTTGCTCTAATGTATACTTCATACTCGGCCATATTCTATGAGCTGAGGTGATAAAGAAGTAAACTGAATGACAAAAATTGGTTGGCAAATACATGATATAAGTCGATAACAGAGTATAGATATCCTTGGAGATAACTTATCAGGAAACCCAGCGCCGTTTTGGACATATGAACAAACAGGCCACGCTACTAACATATCACCTCTGGACCACCTCGATTCACCGCTGTCGCTCCTTGAACTTCGAGCCATTATTCCAACTACTTGACCACCACACTAATCTGCCTTCACCGAAGCAGTGAGAAGGTGTCGTTGATTCGTGCGTACAAGTAAGTAACAATGGTACCCTTGATTTGATAAAAGGTGGAGCTCTTCATACTGTTCAACAATCCTTTGTCGGAATAATAAAGCCATTGGCTCTAGGGTGAAATTCCTGTTGCGCCATACGCCTTCTTATGTGACCTCGATAAACAAGTGTTTTAGTTAAAAGCCTGCCACCTTATGCACACGTCCTAGAAGTACTGCAACAAATCTATTTTATGACGCGTGAGACATCCAAGAGGAAGAAGAGCGACGGAAAACACCACCTACTATTCGAGCAAACCAGGAGTTGCAGCAGATGCTTGACGTGGAGGAGCAGTCTGGCAGCGAGAACACCTGGACATCATCTGCCATATATTCTGAAAATAGCTTTTTCAAGCCACGAGGCTCATCAGGTTGCCATGGCCAGCCTACCACATACCTCAAAGAACACGGTAAGTCAGGTCTTTGATCACCACCTCGAAGCATCACACCAACCGCGCGTAGATTGGTCAACTATGGGTGCGCTGGAAGACTTCCACCCGCCGCATCAGTATGTAGCCCCGGAACAACTCCATGCAGATATACCACGGTGGAGCAAGACAGGCGAAGGCAAGAAAGTCAGGTTTGTACTACCAGATGGCTATAACAGTACAGCAGATATCTTGTAGCGAAGGAGAAGATCCGAGCAAAGCTTCAAAGAGCGCATTGCTGTTGCATTGTTGTTCAGCACAATGTCATGACGCTGATAGGCTTGTGTTCTGTGGGAGGCTAACAGGAGGTGAGACTAGTCCGAGACAGGATTAGCGTGCAACAGGTCTTCGGTTTTGCTCTCCTCGACCTGTCGAACGGCTGAACCTGAAACGACGAGCCAGACGGTAGACTCAGTGATAAGAACTGAGAATGTTTAGGTGAGGCCTGTATGATAGACCGGCAAGACTAACCTCAGAGCGATGCTATCGGCGTGATAAAGTGCAAATTTTATTTGCGCGATCTGATTGCAAGCATAATTATGAGCACGCACTCGCAGCCCGTACTATTACTTTCCGGTCCACGCCAGCAAGGAACGATCTGCAGCCGTCTCTAAGCAAGTGTGGCTCAATTGCCCCCATCAGTCCATCTGGTCGTCAACAGATGTGAAAGAAAGTGACGTTGCCATATGCAAAAGCCTCTACCCCTACGGCGCCAGCAAACATGCACCAGCTGAGGCAGTAGCGAAATAATGCCCATGCTACCTGAACCCTGGTAGAGGTGGTTTTGGTGCACTCGGAGCTCACACCAAGTTCAAGACTTGCTGGTGCTGATTCGAACGCCTTTGACCGCGAGAACCTTGTTCTGTGTACTGCCGTATGGTATTCATACTCGTATCAACCCTTATGTATGTCGTTCTCCCTTGGACCTCCGATTGCCTCGTTTCCTCGCTGCTAAACGCGGCGAACGTCTTGTGCTGTCAGCAACATGTCTATGCAAAGTACACCGATCACCTACCTTGTTCCTCTGTGGTCTCCCTTTCCAAGGTACTCATCCAGCCTTTTTTCGCGTCTCGAAACTTTCGCTAAGAGGGCATCGATTGAGTCGGACTGCCTGGATTGCTCAAGCAAGCGCAGCCTTTGTTCGGTCTCTCTGAGAGCCAGGATGGATGAAAGCTGGGCTTGCATAGCCTGGATGCTGCTCTGCACCTCGCACAGTTGCTTCCTGTAGGTCCTGATCTCGCTTTGCATTGCGCAGAGCTGCTGATGTGTGCTCGTAGTCTTCGCTGCGCTGCATCCCACCACGGTCTCCAGCTTTCCCAGGTCCATCGAAATCCTCATGTCGGAGGCTTGGAGAGCTCGGTGGATCTCCCATATTATGAATTGCACGGCATGGCTCAGGGCCGAGGGCCGGCCAGGATCTTCCATGTTGAGCGGCGGTGTTATAGTTGTGTACGGTCTGATGCGAGGAGTTGCCATACTGAGGAAAGGCGACCGACTATTGGAGCGCTTGTATTCTGTTGAATCAAGGCGCTGTATTACCAAGACTCTACGTCGATGTCAGCAGGTCTACTCCAGAAATCAAGGCCAGTATCATGCAGCGTGCTCAGGTGGGCTGAAAATGCAAAATTCTGGAGAGAAGATAGATCATTTTGCAAAGAAAAGCTATCACGAATCTGAATTTCTAGGTCAAGGCTGTTTATGTATATGACGGCCCTTATTCAAGCCGTGTGTTGGTAATTACGCTTGAACACCGTGACTGCGAAGTAGTCGTGGCAATTACGAAAGCTTCAGCCAACATCTCGACATTAAAATCACCAAATAAGAAGCCACTATAATTGTGCTTGAAATACTCTCAAAGTCGACTAATGAGCTAGCATTCCCGCTCGACTGCCTTGACCATGGTGCTTTCATATTATCCTTCAGTGTTGATAGCCGAGTACAACTACGCGACATCTCGGCAAGGGAAAGTAATTAGGCCGAAGAGCTTCAGTGATAGTAAAAATGACAGCACCTCCCAGAAGGCAGAGTGGCAATTGGTCAAGGGTCTCTAGCTAGGCTCGAGTGGGTGTCATTGACAAGTCCTGACATTTTCAAGGTAGAGTAAAAAATGAGTTTCTGTCGCCGATGTAAATGGTGGCGTTTAATTCGACGCAAGATGAAAATGAATGCGTAAGATCTTCTGGCGAAAAAGAAGACAAAGACAAAGATAAAATGGTAGAGGGCAAAATGGGACACTGTTTCGGGCAAAATAAAGCTCTAAATGGAGCTACGACTAAGCTACACGTGTGGGGGGGTATCGTGACGTTTGTCTCTCATAACTCCCGTTTTTCTTCATTAAAAATTGCGCTTTGTACGATTCGAAAATTATTATTCTTTCAGTTTCTGTCTCTTCCGTGTGTGAAGGTAACTTGATATGGATTTATGGGTCTTTAAACCTCTCAAATCAAGTCCCGCTCGGTATAGTCGACCAATTAGAATTTCTCTAAGAGCCTTACTTTTTTTTTCTCTCTTGAAAATGCTGCATAATTAAACGCATGGAACATACGATATATCGAATATAGTACAATAGATACCGTGTAGAATACGGAACTTTTGTAAAACGGCAGTGCAAATTACTCGCTATATCACGCAAGGACCGCCCTAGTGGAATCATCGTCATCGTCATCATCATCATCATTATAATCACCGTGTTCCCTTATATCTCGATAGATCGCTTCCCATTACACTCACACATGCTAGCTTGTTTGATTTGATCAATTGCACAGCAGTTTTCGTCCATCGCGAGAGACCCTGCAAAGATGGTGCTTCCTAATGAGGCTCCCATTCCAGGTTTCCTGGCTCAACATCCTTTTTTAGTACTCGCTGTGCCTCCAGCCCTGTGGCTCATATGTCGGGGGATTTACCGGCTTTTCTTCCATCCGATAGCGAAGTTTCCGGGGCCCAAGCTGGCAGGACTCACCTACTGGT
Source organism: Diplodia mutila (assembly GCA_022560015.1). Taxonomy (NCBI): domain Eukaryota; kingdom Fungi; phylum Ascomycota; class Dothideomycetes; order Botryosphaeriales; family Botryosphaeriaceae; genus Diplodia; species Diplodia mutila. The sequence continues at coordinate 5,665 of JAFISB010000408.1, read as the reverse complement.
ACGAGACCTACCATGATTTTGTTAGACTTGGCAAATACACAGAAACACTATCAGAGCTTCATAACAAGTATGGTAAGTCTCCACGTTACTACGCGGTGGGCATCACGCAAATTATACCCATTTGCCAGGTCCAATCATTCGCATCAACCCCGACGAGCTTCATGTCCGAGACCCCAGATTTATTGACACGATCTACTCTTGGACTTCCAAGCGTGGCATACCTGCCTGGTTCACAGGCCCTTTCGAGTAAGTCCATGCGAAAGGCAGTGCTCGCCATTCACTAACTTCGCCCAGCTTCGATGGCGTAAGAGATCTGTCCCTGTGGCACCTCCGTTGCAGCAATCTCCAAGCGGTATCACTAAATCTCCTTGCAGACTCATTTTGGTTCCTTGAGTCATGATCTCCATCGCACGCGCCGCGCGCCTCTCCAGCGCCTCTTCTCAAGACCTATGGTCATGAAGCTCGAGCCACTCGTCAAGCAAAACATCATCAGGCTGTCAAATAATCTCGAGACGTGGGCTGGAGCCGGCAGGCCACTGTCCATTGTCGATGCCATCTCGTGCTTCGCGACCGACGTCATCACTGAGTACTGCTTCGGCCGAAGCTACGGATTTCTGAACGATCCGACTATGAAGAAGAGTTTGTACAATGCCATACACTTGGGCATAGGTATTATAGTCCCGTTCAGACACTTTCCGCTCTATCGGAAACTGTTCTATGGCATGCCGACGTACGTTTGCAAAGAGAAAGCGCATAATCGAGATGCTGACTGCATGGTTGCAGCTGGGTCATTACGTGGATGAACCCCGACATGGAGTTGTGGAGGGCATACCGGGTCGTGTGTTCCCTTCGAGTCTCCCCTATCCACTGGCTCGATATGCTAATCGGCGTTGAAATCCAGGACATTCGCACTCAAGTTCGCAAAGTCAAGCGAGAAATCGCCGATAGCGCCTTCAAGCCCTCCGAACCCACCCGCGACACAGTCTTCACCGAGATTCTCAATAGTGACATGCCGGAATCGGAGAAGGATACCGAGCGCCTCAGCCGTGAGGCTCAAGCCATAGTGCAAGCGGGCATCGAGACCGTGTCATGGAGTACGTTTTTCGCGCTGCACACGTTCGCATGCACACAAGCCTCCCCCGCCACTACTTACCCACTCTAAACTAACCACCCCTCCACCCTCGCAACAGGTCTTACGACCAACCTAGCCTACCTCCTCAGCACCCCGCACGCCCTCGCCCGCCTGCGCGCCGAGCTCCTCGCCGCGATCCCGCCGTCACCCGGCTCCACCCCGGCGGACCTGCCGTCGTGGGCGACGCTAGAGCAGCTGCCGTACCTGTCGGCGTGCGTGCTCGAAGGCCTGCGGCTCGGCTACGGCGTCGTGACGCGGCTGGCGCGCATCCCGGAGACGGAGACGCTCGCGTACGTCGACGACGATCCGGCGTCGCCGCACTACGGCACGACATGGAGAATCCCGCCCGGCACGCCCGTCGGCATGAGTGCCTACCACGTCCATCACGACGAGCGCGTGTTCGCCGACAGCCACTCGTACCGGCCGGAGCGCTGGCTGGACGCTGAGGGGAAGAGGGATCGGAGATTGGAGAGGTGCCTGTTGAGTTTTTCGAAAGGGAGCAGACAGTGTGTTGGGATGAACTTGGCGTATGCGGAGTTGTATCTCGGGTTGGCCATGTTGGTAAGATGGTTTGGGGATAGGTTGGAACTGGCCGAGGGATGCGGCGTGCATGATGTGCAGTATGCTCTTTCCTCCTTCTCTTTCCAGGGGTGTTCACCTGGCAACGTTATGGCTGACTCTGTGTGCGACGTGCAGGTATCATCATGATGCTTTCTTACCCGCTGTTGACCCCGACAGTAAGGGGGTCAGGATGCTGGTGAAGCCGAAGGTCGGTAAATAATGGTATCGCACATGGACGCAACGAAATGGTAGTTTAATCGGTCTTCATCCATGCCGGTGTATGTATCTTCAATCTCCTACAGAACTTCTATCTCTTTGTTGGTTTCGATTCCTGCTACAACCAGCTCAGGAGAAGGTTCAGGGTAGGTGCAAGTCATATATATAGCGTCGTTTCATCTAGCAGATAAAGCCGAGAAATTGATAGAACGAAGGTACTTCGTCGCACAATCATTGCTTAGTCAACTCTGTGACCAAATGCTGTATGCTTGGAACTAAATGAGTACATTTCACGTTCCTGACGGTCTATCACTCGGACTGACGCCCGCCATTTTACCGGCATGAAGTTATTTGTCGTCCCCACACAAATGACCTTGGGAGTAAACACGCCACTTGCGACTCCACACAGAGTATTACAGGAACTTAGAAAGTAATTAGCCAACTGTTAGCGGAGAAGGAGAGTAGAACGAGCATCGTACTATCTGGCTTCTTCTTACGTCTTTCCGAGTGGTGTTTAGCACCAGTTTTCGTCTTAGAAGAACACAGTGGTGTATCACCGGGCGAAGCGTGGAATAGTGGGTTGCTTATGCTGAAAAAAAAGGGATGAATAAGAAATGGTGATCGCAGCGTTCGCGCTAGATTTTTAGTACCGTGAAAGAGAAAGCTAGTGCGTCGCAGGGGAGCGAGGGGAGGCCGCGGAATTTTTTGGTGGGGAAACATTATCGCACGCGTGCGCTATTTCTTTCGCACACGTGCGATCGATCTTTCACCCAAAATCCTACTACAGCCGCACTTTCTGCACGTGTATTATCCAATGAGATAGAGAATGGTAAAAGCATAAAAAGCTCCGTTAAATACCTATATATTAGCTAGCGCGAGCAGTTTATCATATGGTTTCGGCCGTTAGACTCGCGGATGGCGTTCGTTATAAGCTAATAACCGCGCTCGCGGCCTGTTTAATCCCGCTAATGATTCTCTAAGCCATAGTATCAAAGTCGAATCTATCGATCGCACCATAAACCCCTTTCTAAAAAGAGGTGATCGAGTCTTCATTAGCGACCGCGCACACTACCGACCAGTAAAAAGGGAACCCCGTCCACTCTTCTTGACCCTCGCCCTACAACAGGGCATGTTTCCATCAATCATGCCGTCCCGCCGTCCCTGAGACTACAATCGATGCGGAAGGGGGTTAGTAATATCAACAGTTTGCGGCTGGTATAGGCAAATCCCAAAGCAAATCCTTCTCTTCTGCCCTCACTTTCAAGAAGGCAGGGCGCAGATGCTCCAGAAGGCAGAATCTACTGACTACCATACCATCTCTCTACAAAGAAGGGAGTCAAAGCCACCTTAAGCTGGTTTATTAGCCTTGGACTACTGGGACAGTTCAACATGGCAAGGGAGATGCATGTGAGGCGGGCCGGCTCAACCACGCGGGCTGAGCGCCGGGATATGCTGACGCTAGGCTGGGCTGGTCCTACAGCAGGCGCGATCCATATGCGAGATAAGCGGAGGATGTCCCCCGCCGACACTAACGCAACATGTTCCTTTCTCGCCTTTCAGCCGTATGGTCTCGCGCATGCATGTTTTACGAAAGCCCGCACTAGCAGCCGTTGACGGAATGCGCGATAAGACTCGCCCAACGTTGCATTGGGCCGCGATATGCAGGAAAGACTGCGCTACCGGCCGGCATGGTTAGTGAATAGACTTGGCCATCTAGCCTAAGCCGGAAACGGTGATGGGCTGTGTTGCCTGTGTTGCGCTCCAGCGTTTGGGGTGGCATTGCTTTCCGTCAAGGGGCGCGCACGTCTGTCGGTTGGTAACACGTAGCACGGCGCCATGCCGCTGACTGCGTTGCGGAGAAATTCTGATAAGTCGGTGGCACCTGGCTGGCACCTTGCATGCGGCTGAGATATTACACGATTGGCCTCCGCGGAATGACCGCTGGGAAGCTAACGGGTGATACTTGAAGCGGTAGTCCGGGTTATGTTTCGGTGACACAGCTACAACTTGCACAATGGCGGATCCGTTCATCTGGGTCCCAGGCCTCCTTAACTGCTCCCGATCATGCAGTTTGATCATGGGACATGGCAATTCCTTGCTTTAGTGCAGTTGTAATCTTAGTTGGGAGGGAAAAGGAAAGGAATATTACGTAATAGGTATATTGCGCCCAGCTTACTCGAACTTTAACGCCATGTGGTTTGATAATTATTATGTGAATGCTTTAACGTGATGAGAAAAATCTACATTATCTAATAAAAGTGCGTCAGTAAATCTGTATTCAATTTGTTACACTATCTCAGGCGATCCTATTTACTCCTTTATAAAACTAGACCAATCGATCACCACCAATCTAAAGAACATGCCCGCGAACCCACCATTTCTGCGGTACGTTATACTATTCGAATGCTCGCTTATCTTGTTTCTTTATCTTTTTTTCTGTTGTAAACGAGTACAAGACATCGAATAAGACAAGATTTAACGGGGATGGCGTATTTTTTGACCCGGAGAGATCCTTCCTCAAAAGGGGAAATATCTGCGTAACATTGCTCCGCTGTGGTGGGCCGATCCAATAGAGTACAAAACACACAGTCATATGGCTTGTGCCGCTGGGCGAGACGAATTCGCCACTATGTTATCAGAGAGGAGCCATAAACCGACCGTTGCCCCGACTCATCTATGACTCGAGCTTCTAACAGTGAATGAAACAATCAGTCCAAGTCAACCACCAGAATCCAGAACGCGCAAGCATGTCGACTATCAATCCCGAAAACTGTGACATGGAAACCATACTCAACCACATTGTGCTTCCAGAGAGACTCCCAAGCGGGCAAGAAGCACATGCCCGTGATCTGGAGGCAGCGCTGGTCTCGAGTGTCCTCCATGCTGCCCAGACCCTGATAGAGACAGCGCCGGCCGCGCAGCTCTCTGTATGGAACGATGTGCGAAGCGTTGTTTTCGCCACTAAAGAGTTGAACAACACGTCCGGTGGTCTAGAGCGAGTCGCTTTACTGGAATGTTTTCGTATGATGCAACCTGGCAGCTTCTTGATCCTGCATGTCAAAGAGCAAAACGCTGGACTTCTCGTAAGAAGGCCTCCTATGTCAGTCCAACCGCCCTTTCAAACAGCGATCGAAACTGACATTTGAGATCACTCAGCGAAGAGGATCGGGTCGTCGAGTTCGAGGTGTTCGAAGCCTCGCCGCGATCGAAAGATGTTCTCGCGGCCGAGGCCGCCCTCCAATGGCAATTCCCAGGCTCCGCGGTGGCAATCCCCTACAATGTCTTTGCAGACGACTCGTTTCTACAGACCCTCGCAGGCTTCCTCGAGCAAGCCAGCGGCGAATGCTTCGAGGAGTTCGCGGCTCACACGAAAAAGGCTGGCTTGGAGACTGTGGAAACCCGCGACCCGGCAGATCCTAGCCTCTTGTCGCAGATGCTTATGACTCTCCTCGGAGTCTACGGCCGAAGGATCTTTCCCCCGGTGCTACGCAAACGCGTACGGGATGATGTGTGCTGGGATAACGGGTTTGAAAAGCCCTGGCGACGGTGTCCATATTGGTTGGTGCTTCGGGTGGGCCTTGCGAGGTACCTGAGCGCCACGTACGGCGCCGACGTGGGGCGGGCGCACTATAAGCTGCTGTTGGGCATGATCCTGACGCAAATGCTCCGTAGTGCGGTCGGCACCGTCGACATGGGCGTACTACACAACACGAGGGCGAAGCTTGCTCGGCGCCTTGCGAAGCTTGAGGGGGACAG
>JAFISB010000407.1:0-13701 GCA_022560015.1 Diplodia mutila | reverse complement strand
ACTCATTTGAGACGACATAAGGTTCAACACCAAGTAGATTGGAACAGGCAAGACACTCAATCAATCAAGTATTCGACCGATCAAGCGCGAATTCCATCAATTTGATTCAATGGGCCGACAATCCAGAGACCGGAGAGTCCTATCAGCCCACCTGGGAACCCAAAAAACACGCAAACCAACCACTGATCAACGAATGGAAAAGAAGAAAGCGTCGTTCTGTCAGCATGGATCCTGAGTCACCGATGGCATGGCCTCCAGCAAAACGAAAAAAGGAAGCAAGCCCAGCTCAGAACCAACTACCTGGTAAGGCTTCTCAGCGACAAACCAGCTGGAAAAGCGCTATTAATTCCTATAAATACAGATTTTCAGTGTACTGGCGCATCGGGCAGTACTTTGGTCTCAGAATCTACAAGACTGCTCTCGAAGGGGGGAAGTTGTGCACAACTTACTGGCCGCAACAAGCAGCGCCAGCACTCCCCTTCGCCAACGCGTGCACAGCTCGCTGAACAGCTTGAGGAAATTACTCACCGTGGCATCGCGGGGGGTCCGAGCAACTACGATTCGCATCAGCAATACCCGTGCAGCATGTGCAGCTGAGGCTGATTCGCAGGAAGGCAACGCCGAGGTTTTGACGAGGATGCTAGATGACCAGCGCACGGTTGAGATACTGAAGAGGCTACGAGTGTTGAATGATGAAATTGAAGCAGAGAAGAGGCGGAAGAGCAGTAACTGTGCAGAAGAGTGTCTTACAGAGGCTTGAGAAAACAAGAGCTTCGTATGCGTTGTTCTGCGACCATTGGCCTTGATTCCGGGCAGCGAAGAGATGAGTTACGGCAGATTGCTCAATAAGGTTTCTGTCAATCACTGCGCCCATCTGGTGTTCATTTACTGTTTCCTTAGGCACTACATTGATTCCTTCATCGGCCTCCCCTACGCCTCGGTATTTTGTTTTCCCTCAGATCTGATATTCCCTCGGTTATGCTTCAATCCATGTATATAAAGACATTCATTCAAAGAGTGTCAGAGAGCCGGGCAGACTTCAGTCTATGTTGCTCTGACTTCAAACTTCGCCAATAGCTTAGCCACGGAGCAGGATGTATAAACGCCCACTGAATGACCTCACTCTCTGCTCAGAATCGGCAACAGTACGCAAGACACTACAAGAGCCCTCGAGGAAGGCCTAGCAGATGCACTTGCATGGGGTAAGGAAAACGCCATCACGGTTGCCCCTGATAAGCTCGAGCTACTCCATTTCTCCAGAAGGTTCAACCAAGAGGGAGGCACAGTCAAGGCGGGAGACCTCGAGATCGCACTAGCAACCGGCCCGGTACAATGGCTCGGAGTCTACTTTGACAGCAAGCCTAGCGTTAAGCACCACGCGGAGGTCTGGGGGCGAAAGGGAACAAGGTTGCACAGCACCTCAGAGCCCTCAACCGGATAACAAAGGGCATGCCGCCGGTAGCAGCAGTAAAAGCAGTAAAGGCATGCGTAATTCCAGTTGACACACACGGAGCCGAGGTCTGGTATGAGGGACTTACAAAGCCCTCAGCAAAAGGCCACACGGCTAAGGAGGTAAAACCGGCGCAGGTCAAGCACGTCGGCATTATCGACAGAGTACTTCGCATGGCAGCGAGGGCAGCCTTACCAGCATGGCGGACAACTCTAGTACCTCTACTGCATTGCGAATTAGGAATCCCACCAGCACGAGTGCTCCTGCAGCAGATTTACAAGAGGGCATCACTCAGACTTCGCCTCCTGGACGAGTACCACCTGCTGACGGCGAGGATTCGGCCAGAAAAGAAAACAAAAAGAGGGCGACCCTTCCAGGACCAGGAAGTACAACAGAGAATAACGCGGGTACAGAGAATGGTCCAGCTCACGGAAGAATGCGAGCGGCCAGCTCTAGCACCACCCGCCTACCAGAACGGCCCTGCGAAGGTCCTAGAAGGGAAGGAGGCTGGAGTGAAAGAATTCGAGGAAAGACTGCAAGCAGACCCGCCAGGAACCGTCCAAATCTACTCAGATGGATCAGGGCTCGACTCGGGAACTGTATGGTCCTTTGTAGTCTACCAGAATAAGACAAGGGCCTACACCAGTACCGGAACAATAAGCAAAGCCGAAGTGTTTGACGCGGAAATCCGAGGAGCAGCAGAGGGACTCCGGTGGGTAGAAGCGAACATGGATAAGCCAAGGGCACCGAAGATAGCCCTATGCATTGATAACACGTCAGTGATCTAAAGCATCGATGGAAGCTTGCCGGCAAGCTCACAAGCTCAGTCTGAGAGGCTGAAAACACTAAGGACTGAACTACGGCCCGTGGATGTGGAAACAAGCTGGACTCCAGGATACATGGAAATTACGGGAAGTGAGGAAGCTGATCTTCTAGCAAAGGCGGCCACGAAGGCACCAAACGTAGAGCAAGGGCTGGCAACAGTGGCCTGGATGAGGAGGAAGAACAGGGAGCAGCGGACACGTGATTTCACAGCCTGGTGGGAAAAGCAACAAACTCCAATCTACCACGGGGACTTCACGGAGTACCACGAGAGATTCGAACACGAGAATGCGGAGGGCACCTACAAGTGTGGAGAAAAAAAAACGCAGTGGCACTTCATTGAATGCCGCCTGGCAGCAAGATGGAAGTACCCAGCAAACCTGGACAGGGCAGAGAAAACCCGAACCATCCTTGGGCCGAAGGGGTGGTTCCTCTTCCAAGGCCTGGTGCGAGAAACCGAGGTATATGGAAGCGGGCGCAATGCGCTACAGGGTCCCACTCCTACACTACGGGAAGAGGATGAGGGAGCAGCAACGGAATAGACCGGTGCACGTGTAATGGAGTCCCTAAAAGCGCAGATCACACAACGAATTTTCATTTGTAATTAGGAACGAAGCGGAGGGTCTTATTTGTCCGGCGAAAAGATGAACACTCCGCCCCCCTATAAGCCTCACGGGAGGCGAACTACGTAGGTAGTATATAGACGAGGTAAAATCAACAACAATAACAACCCACTCAGCCCTCATGCCACTCATCTAGTACAGACAATGCCATTCGCTTTCACCACCTATTGCAGCAATGACCCATATAATATATACGTCGAGAAACTTCTTATATATTTAAAAGGACCTCTCTTATCGATAATCCCCTTAGACCCTGTTGTTCTACCCCCGGAGCCACCAACCCCGTTTGGCCGACCGACGATACGCATTTGTCCGGCCCATACGTGTTGTGTGGCCACCAGACCCCCTTGGTGGGTGCCGGGGTAGAACATGGAGAAGCGCGCCTCTGTCTGGGCCCAAACGTTTGGAGCTAGATGAGTCGGCCCTACCTATCATTGCCTTGGCTTGTTTTTTCTCGCTGCTGCGCCGCAGCTAGCCGTGAACGGACCAGGCGGTGAAGCAGGCAGATGCCCACCTCCCGTCGGCAAGGCAGACCTGAAGTTCCGATGGCCTGCAGTCAATCCAGCCGCTTATTGGCTTGGCAAACACAGCACTAAGACGGAGGAATGGGCTTTCGATTACCTAATCAGAGCAGGATGCCCTCATTCAACAATCCAGAAGCAACCATCGCCTGCAATGTACAGTGTTAATACCAGATTCATGCTTTTTACTGCGTACCTAATGCAGCTCCATGAGCTGCTTCGCGAAATGCTGTCCATATTGCTCTGTCTTGTGTGGAAGGACCGCCCCCGCATGCGGACCTCGACCCTGTCGCAGACCCACTTAACCTCGGAGCTAGGCAAGACGTTATCCTGCGGCAAAGACTCTCCAGTCATCGCCACTTATTAGACCTCCGCTATTCCCGGCCATAAGTGCCGCAGAGATGCCTAAATGTCGTGCTGGAATTGCCAGCATCGCTAGCACCATTAACAAGAGGCATAGCAGCTGAAACAGCAAGGCAGAACCTGGAACAAGGAGGTACCTAGGTAAGAACGATATCTATGCCTCACCGGAGAGAGCGCTTTATTATCACCCCACTTATGCGACCGTTATCGGTGCGTTAAGCGCAGCTATGTCTAGAATGGAGTAGTCGAAAGTGACCATATGGTAATCTTCCGACCAGCCGGTGGCACAGCAACAAATAATTGTAAGCTGTAGTGGCGCTCCTTTCGGAGCGCGATAGGGGAGCAAAACCACAGATTTGGCGGTGCAGTCTGCCCGCTTCCTGCAAATCCCAATCACAAGACCCGGGATAGTTGCCAATGCTTTGATGTTGCTATGAACGATGAAGAACGATCGTATTGGACTCCTGCTAAGGAGTGGCATGAGGAGCAGAGGGGAGGGTCACCCGAAGGTGCCTTTATAACCCAATGCGGATGACTAAGCTATCTACTAGTACTAAAACAGCTTATATTGCAACATTTGACGTCGCGGGGAGCCGCGCCCCTCTGATTGTAAAGCAACTATATCCGGTCTGACCATGCTTTAGAAATGCATGGATTGGGTTGGAACGCTAATTATTGCCCATACGGTCCTTCTAAAGCGAAGCTACGGTGGACCGGTGCAGATAAGCCTCATCCTAGAAAATGGAGCGTATAAATAGGGCGGCTCATCTACATGAAAGCCCTTCCCGAGTAGTACCTCTGTTCTATCACCAGACGACTAACGATGCTCTCCGATGCAATCTGGGCCCTTCACATAATCTTGGTAAGAAAGCGTCCCTTTAGTACGAAATAAAAGTTGATATTTTTTTCCTTTGACATTCAGCGAATCTATATTGTCTACAGGGCTGTAGTGCACAACTTCGTCAGGCAAGATCAACCCAAGTCAAGAAATGAACGTTTAAAGGTCTCTGTTTGAACTTATGGATTGTCCCTTAGAGGGTCTGTTGAGGAGAAGACCATTTACGCAAAACCGCCACACTTGCTAAGCCTCATTGGTATGGCATCTCATGTCAGTCTATTGACCGAACGCTTTCGACTGTAGATAGTGCTGGGTTAACGGGTAAGTGGATTCATTCTACCTAGCCCTGCACTTCAAGTAGTCTTACCAGGTGCATAGTTACACGGCGTTGAGGAAGCAAATACTGCTGCTCTCTCTAGCTTACATCTAGAGAGATGGCGCGCTACATGCAACAAGCTACAAACTCCTCATATCTATGCAGAATATCGTTTACAGATACTGAAACACCAATGTGATGTGATGGGAAATGTGTGTATGGCACAGAAATGAAGGATATCGTCCTTGCAATAGAACGCTGAAAGATTTTCTTATCTATTCAACAAGTTTTGGATTGAACGGCTTGGCCAGTTGGTAATAGCTACGCTAAAAGCCGAAGTGTCGTTTTACTGACTCGGCTTAATGCTTGATCATCTCTGTGGTTCCTACCATCCTTTTGATTAGTCGAAAGTGGCCATTTCATGACGGCCTCGTCTAATGCCACGGTTGTAGTTCCCTTCTCGGCCAATGACCTTCGTGTATCCTTATAGGTCGGACATCTCAGCATGCCCTTGCTCTCAACTAGCATTAATGCAATCAGCCCTGGTGGAAATGAGCTCGATCGACTCCGTCGTCTGTCATTCGATAAGTTTATCAGCTTGGTCATTCGTTTTGAGACGAAGTTGAGCTCAACACCAAGTAATTGGAACCTAGGCGAAGACAAGACCTTCTTTGCCCACTTGTTTGAGGAGGCGGAAAGACACGATCTGGCACAGTTGGTGCGAAATGGCAGGCTGCAGCACCGGTTCATGTTCTGTTGTGGTTATGATCTCGAGGACTGGGAAGGCTTTTTAGGCCTTTTTCATGGTCTCAGGAAGGTGGTAGGTGTGGATGAGAGCCCAGACTGGGATGAATGGAAAACGGTGGCATTGGAGCGATATAGAGACGATGATGGTCTACGACGATTACTGCAGTAAGTTGCAAACAACTAGCCTATCGCTCCGAACATGATCTGGGTCTTATGAGATTATGAGCGAGCTTGAACCAAGCATTGTCACTGGTCACCGCTGTTGGACTGCTGTCTTCGCTGTCGTTTGAGCTGTCTCACACCTTTGGGCAGTGCCAAGAAACCCATGTGAGAAGCATGTATGTACAAGAGGCAGATAACAGGCCAACCTCTCTTTACCAGTCAAGATTTGGGATGACTGAGCAGGTCTTGGAGATGGAGCGTATGCCGCGTAGCTGCCTTCGGCGGCCTGGACGGCTCATGAGTGGAGTGCTGCGCTCCGTCTTCCTGGGCAGCGCAATCGCGCTATGATCGCATGCTGAAACGTTGTACCGAAGTTATCCCGAGCAGTTCCAGGTGAAACGCGTCGACGCGCCCTCCCTTTGCTCTGCAAACCCACAACAAGCGCCCGCCCTCCCAACCCGCAGCACCTCACTCTTCGGGCGACACAACGCCTTTCAGCTATCAGACCTTTTAACATCATCTGGCGCCCCGCGTCGTCGCCTGGTCAAACAGCCGAGGACCGCCGCCATGGCACAGCTCTCGGACAGCCAGCTCGCCACCATCAGTGATCATCCGATTGGAGATGCACTCAATTCATTTCGGACTACATTCAAGTCCGCTCATCCCCACATAAGCGTTCGGGTTGGACTGGACCGTTTCGAACAGCTAGTCACCGAGCCAGGTGAGCACTGAAGTTCGATACGAACGACGTAAGCTAATCAAAGCAGCCGGACGAGATCTAGCGCTTGAGCTGATAATCACTCTTCAAGCGCATCCTACCGCCGCCTTCCTACGTTCTCGCATCAGATTGACCCCTCTACGCAGCGACCTCGCCCTCCTATATGCAGGACTATCGTCAAACGAAACGAACTTTACGTACACAGCCCAGCTCTTGAGAGACGTCGTAGCTGAGAAGGACGACCCCACGATATGGGCAACCGTGTATGACCTCATCCGCCGGACGCAGCCCGGCGCTCCCAAAACGCCTCCCGACTCCACTACATTCACACCCATCGCCCCGCCCTCCCAGCAGACACCCACCGTCTTCCACTCCGGCAGCGGCGTATATACATCCGAGACCAGAGACAACATAGATCCTATGCTAAAGGCCGAGGTGGAGAGAAACCTCATCATCGACCATCCTGAAGTGTTCGACGCCTTCTGGGGGCATGTGGCACAGCTGCCAGACATTGCTACAGCAGTGCTGGATATGTGCAAGGGCGCGGATGAGCCAATGTACAGCGAGGATACTGGTTGGATGGATTGGCCGCCGAGCTGCAAGGAGAACGAAGTGCTGCGCTTCCTCCGCCGCCACGTGGATCAGTTTTTGGCATTCGCTAATGAGCGCGGTTTCCGACCTTCAGAACGCCGACGATGCGTTGCTAAACCGAACCAGCCGCTTGCTGGGTCTGTCGCCATACGGAAGCTCGATATTGGCATCGCGCGCAGCAACCCTGGCGAGCCGGACGATGACAGCGCACCATGCAACTGGTCGCAGATTCTTATTCCCGGCGAGCTGAAGAGCAACCAAGTGAAAGACAATCACAACGACACTTGGCTGGATATCGCAAGATACGCGCGAGAGGTGTTTGCCGCGCAGGACACACGGCGCTTCGTCCTGGGATTTACACTGTGCGGCTCAATCATGCGGCTGTGGGAGTTTGACCGGCTTGGATGCGTCGGGTCCACTTCATTCAATATTCACACAGATGGGCACAAGTTCGTCTCTGTGATTCTTGGATGTCTGTGGATGAATGACGAAGAACTTGGGTTCGACCCTACCATTGTGGAGGACGATGGCAGATGGCTCGAGATCCAGCGGGGTGACAAGTTGGAGCGCATTTTTCTGGAAGAAGTCATAAAGCCTCAGCGCTCAATTGCTGGCCGCGGGACGACGTGCCGGAAAGGCCGCGTTGACAACGACCAGTCCAACGAACAGCTTGTCATCAAGGATTCATGGGAATACGAGGAGCGTCCGGAAGAGGGACTTTTGTTACAAGAGGCGACGGCGGCTGGAGTGACGAACGTGGCGCAATACTACCATCACGAGACCGTACGCATCGGGGATGCTGTTGACGATGTGCTTGGAAATATCCGGAAGTCTTTGAGCGGCACCGACGGAAGGAACCCGTTTAAGCGTCGACGCACCGGGCTCTGCGATGCGCTTGCAAGTGCAGCTGTTTCTGGAGGCTCGAGTCAAGGAAGTGGAAGAGGTGGAAGCCGAGGCAGAGCCAGAAGCAGGGGCCAGAGCGCTTCGCGGAAGCGGTCGTCGAGCCACATAGATGGATCGATGCCGCCTCCGAAACGTCCCTGCTCGGATTCTGCCGGGAACGAAGAGCCTTCCCGTCGGCGCAATCGCGTGCATCGTCGTGTGATCATGAGGAAAGCTGGGAAAAGTCTCTACAAAGCGAGCAGCCTCAATGCCATGCTCACGGGATTGCTTGGAGGCCTGAAAGGTGAGTGCACTCAAGAAGTAGTTGGCAATGCTGATGATTATTCCAGGACATGAATCCCTACTCGGGACGACTCAGATCCTTCATCGCGATATTTCTATCGGAAATGTCCTGTTGAACGACGCAGAGGACGATGGCTTCCTGATCGATCTCGACCTTGCCATCAAGACTGACCGTCAAGAGGCCTCCGGCGCGCCGAGCAAGACCGGGACCAAGGTGTTTATGGCCATCGGCGCGCTCCATGGCGAGGATCACAGCTTCATGCACGACTTGGAGTCCTTTTTCTGGCTGCTCTTCTGGATCTGCACACACTGGAACGGAGTAGGTCAGCCGTTGAGCAGATCTGAGTATGATTCTTGGAATTCGGAACCGACAAAGAAGCTTGCTAGGGAAAAGGCAGGACTAGTGCTTAAGGAAGCCGAATTTGATGTGGAGGTGGAAGAGACATTCACATCGTACTGTAGACCATTGATTTCATGCATACAACAACTACGCAAAGTCGTATTTCCGGATGGCAGGAGTTGGGACAGGCACGAAGAAGAAAAGCCGAGACTCTACTCCGAGATGAGGTCAATACTCGATACAGCAAAGACGAACCAGTACTAGAAACTAGATATGCTACCCCCCTTACTCACTCCATGAATAACAGGATTACAATACGAACCGGGTTACCGCGCACACCAGGACTTTCAGAATATGACTCACAGACCATATGTCCTAGCGTTTATAGTAGTTTTCTATAGGGCGAGGCGGCGAAATAGTAAAGATCCGACTCTTTATGCCCAGATGGAGGCCGTACTAATAGAAGCAAGTTAAACCGAGAATATTAGAGAATGATCAAACTTCGCCGATAATGCCGCAAAATGTGGACTCATAACACATAACCGATAAACCTACATGTGCGACTCGGCCATGTGTTAGATCATTTTGCGTTGCGGCTCACTGGGCTAGTTGTGAAGGCGGCATCGGGGTATAAATAATCCGCTCCAATTCCTGCCCTTCAAACTGTCAACTTACCGTCGGGGAGCGGCCCCGCATGCGTAAGTCTCTCCCGGTTCCATGATCTATTACTCCCCACGAATCTATAGCCACGGAATCTACTTTGCCTCATCTCAGTGAGGAAGAGCTGAAAGATGATGCGATGAAGACCCTGGACGACATAATCCAGGCTTTACCGCCGCCAGATAAGTGGGTGCGGCAGGATTCTGTTGCATTTCCACCCCGCGCCTTTATGGAATCGCTTAAGAGCCAAATATTATTCATCGGAGCCCGTCAGGTACCACTGCTATTATTCATTTTTTGTCAAAATATACTGACACTCGATTCAGGTTGATTCAGGGGGGGGGGGCGTGAAGTAAGACTTGCCTTGTCCCTGATAGTCATGCAATTCCCAGGAACTGATTTGAGAGTGGCTATAGTTCGTGGCAGGATTTTGTCGATCCATCACTCCATTGCAAAGCGGTGCGCGGTCTGGTAACTCAAGACTACCATAGCTGACGATATGGCCTGTATCTAGGGCTCTTTTCTCCGATTCTGATACATGATGAGGACCAACATGTCGAGATCCTGCAATCCATTTGAGAAGGTTGAAACTCCCAGTCAGTTCGTCTTCTACGAAATGAGTAGGGTGCGTACTTGGGTAAGAACCATCAGCGCTGGCATGGAATGCTGGTTGTGCGATCTTCCCCGACACGTTGTGGTTGTTGTATTCATCTTTCTGTTGAAATATTTGTCCGAAGTCTTCATCAGTCACCCTTTCTCTTATCTTCGTTATCAGCCTAGTTCTCGCCGCAAAAACGCTGTCGTGAGACCATCGGCACAGAGCCATCCCCTGAAGAATTGCTTTAGAAGCCATCAGGTTCATTTCCTCAAGCGTTTGAGGCTCCCAAAGCTTGCTTGCACGATTACCCGCATCTGTGATTTCATCCATCCGTATTCGATACTCCCAACTTTGCATTTGTTAGTGACGATTTGATGACGTAATGTGGTCTATGCTTACAAGTCCTTACTGTTCGGTCGTATAGCAAATACGAGAGCTGGCCTAAGCTCTAAGAGCTTGAGGTATTTGTTGCCTCTTTTGATCAAAGCTTGCAAGCGATCATGACTAATTCCCATAAGGGTTGCTGTACGTGTTTCAGCCTCGGACAGGAAGTTTGGACTTGTTATGTTCTCCTCTCTTAACGTTGATTCCTGTTCTTCCACGGCATGTATGACGAACAACGGTAAGAGTCGATAGCAGCATGCGACGGCGTGTGTGCAACTAGGTTCCTTCAAAGTGGCCCGGCCTAGATTGCTGTAATATGATAGATCCGGTTCGAAGAGAGGAGATACCTTCCAAAGTTCTTTGAAGAGGTCAGGACTGTATGGTTCCAATGAATCGAGAGTCTGCTTCACTATCCATGCTCGCACATCTTTTTTTCGTTCTTTGCGTTGTTGAGGAGAGGATGGTCTCTTCCATTCTAAAATGGTGAGCTCGTCCTTGGCAGGCGTCGCGGGTCTTTTGTTAGCACACTGATCGGATTACGGTAGGAGCCGTTTACGCTTCGCGACTGTTGAGACGGATGCGCAGCACTGAGAACGGGCTGATGCTTCATCCGGAGAGGTTGGTAAAGAAGAATAAGAGGATATGGTTGGCGTTGGCGCCGGCGAAGGTATTGTTTTGAATGAAGCCGGCTTAAATCGACGATACTCCTCCTCCGTGCCTTGCTCGAAGAAATTTCGCACATGCGTAGTCCACTACCAAGCAGTTTGTTAACATAGAAGAGTACTTGAGATAATGTTTGGAGATGCTCTTACTGACCCCGTTCGCGATGACGATGCTTGGTGTGATTGATGGGAGAAGCTCAAAGAGCTTCTTGAGCTGATGAACTTCTGTCATTTGGATGGTGTCTGGCGGGCCCACGAGAGTGTAGATCAGGGAAAGAAATGATGCGTTGAGGGTGGGACTTGGTGATGGCGCCGGCCCGCATGAACCGAAACCGTATGTAGTAGTAACGCCGGATGGGGCCCTTCCGGCACTTAATTTGTAAGTCAGCCGATATCTCCATGTTGGTTCCAATATTCCCCGTTCACGCTGCAGCCTAATGCGTCGCATAACCAATCACCCTTACAGTCTGGTTGATGGGATACCCCGGGCCTGAGGGGATTTCTGAATGCCCTTGGCGACCAGCTGCGACTTTTCCCGCTTTGATAACTGGGTAGTGAAGAAGCTCTTCTCATTTTACCCCTTTAGATTACATTTAATTCACTTTGCCAAGACCTTTAACGGTGAATGTTATGGATCATTTCAATTTCAGAGTGAAATATAACTCGATTTCGCTTAGTTGGTCTCTCGAAGGCTATTCGGTGACTTCACGTGGTGTGAAAACGCTTGAACTGTTCTCGCCTCTGGAAGCACAGGATGGTTGTGGCAAGAGCTCACATCTATTCTATTTTCAACAGGATCGATCCTACGGATGTAGTAATTAAATATATAGGTCACTACACAAGGCTGAGGCCGCCCTCTTGCTCCACCCGCCTTCATCATGGTAGTTCCTACTGGCTGCAGGATTGCCTTCTCCTTCACCGCTTTTTCCCTTGCGATCTGCACGATTATTTGTGCTACCCGCAAGCCACGTGTGACCTGTGTCGGACACGTAATCGTCGCCCTACTTACCACTGGACTTGCTGGTGTGAGCACATACAGCGCAGTGTCAGACAGTCCCGTTGATAGAGCCACAACCAGCATGTTGTGTGCAGCTATCGGAACAAGTACTCTATTCAAAGTATCGTCCTCCCCGCCACTATATCATAACCCTACTAATTCTATCCAGTTTGAGACCTTGAATAAGTTGGGCCTATTGTGCATACTTTCATTGCGCGTGCCCACATACACGTCGAAATGCATCATATCGGAATGCATCTTTATTCGGATACAAATTGAAATGGTCGTAATAACCTTTGTTCGGATGCTCGCTCGCCTACAATTCGGAATGGTCGTAATGTTCGCCAAAGGCTATAGAACCCAGGTTAGTAGTAGTATTCTGCTCCTCTCGGTCGCTCTTGAGTATGCTCTCCTCGGCACCATTGTACTCTTTCTACGGTCGTGTGCGGTAGAGAGGGGCCGTTCCTCATTCAGGCATGTAGTTCGGCAGCTTTACTCTTCGTTCAAGGGCATAGTACAGCAGCTCCATTTTTGGTCGATGACTTTGGCGTCCCTGGTATGCTCGACTCTAGGCTTCTCGTTTCAAGGCATGGGGTTGATCAACTGGTCGCTCTGTGTAAGCCTTGCGCTATGTTGAGTACGAGTAGTAATGTGCTGATCTACCACGTAGACACTCATTCTCCTAGACTTGGTCCCCTAGAGTCTCCTTTCGGTGTACGAAACAATTAGACAAATTGCGCATGGCGGCCTGAATAGAAGGGGGCCGTCTTCCTGCGTACCGACACCATCTAGAGGTGCTCACGTACAATCGCCCCATGATGGCGAGGAACTCGGAAGCCTTGGATGTCAGGACGCCCCTGAGGACCAAGTAAGCGCTCTCAACCAAGCGATGCCGGATGTAAACTAATTTCAGGTTTGGTGGAGGGCTCATGCAACCGATTCCCCGCCGATACCAGCCTCTGACATCGACCACAACGCACATGAGAGCGAAGACAGTTTCGCAAACGATACACAGCCCAGGCCGGCAGAAGCAGCGTTCGGTCTCTCCACTGGTCCTGTCGACCGGATCAAAACTACGCTTCACGAAGAAACTCCTGGGAGCTTGGGTGCTGAGAGAGGTCGGTTGTTCTGTCATTGTTCCGTATCCGCTAGTATACTCTTACTGATTTCGCTGTAGGAAATCCTGATAACGACTGAAGTCCATACGACATCAGAAGTCCAGCAACCAACTCTTCATACGAGATTGATTGAGCGCACATGGGCCCTCGCTGAAGTCGAGTTGCTGTGTTTCTCACGTTTCTTACCAACGTACTACAACGTCATGCCTCTCACTACTATGATTGTTTTTTTTTTTAGATATGAATAAGCCATGTACCTTTCATCATGGATGAAATTGCAGCATTTGATGAACCGTGTGTAATGAACAGTTTAGCCACTATGTGTGACATGTGAGTGCAACGTCCCGCGGAGCTTGACGGCACGCAATAGTGCGTGATGTCTAGATTGCGCTAGCAAGGGTCAAAAGGAGAGGACCTGCCTCGATTTGTAACTTTTATCTCTCGGATTCGGTACACTTCCGGGAGTCTGAATCCTCACACTTCTAATGCATGGTTCCGACACGTCGCCGGTCCAGTGACACCTCGATACTGAAGAATGGTGGGCTGCCCGGCGAGAGACTCCAGGACACTCCATCTCCCGACCCCAGTGAACATGTCAAATCAGCC
>JAFISB010000406.1:0-13191 GCA_022560015.1 Diplodia mutila | reverse complement strand
AAAAAGGGGGAGGGGGGGGGGGGGGGGAGGGGAGGGGGGGGGGGGGGGGGGGGGGGGGGGGGGGGGGGGGGGGGGGGGGGGGGGGGGGGGGGCTAGCATCGTCCAAAGCGAGAAATGTTGTTTCAGCTGCATATCTCGGACTTACCGATATGTGGCGTTAGCTGAACATCCCTACCACTCTCTTAAATCGGTTGCCTGCGCATTATCGATGTCATGCAACGCCACTATAGACCTTTCATAAGAGCTTGCCACCGCTGGTCCTATGATGTAATCAATTCAGCATGTGAGAGTTTAAGGCAAGAGAGTTGTTTGTTATCATTTCTGCTCGATTTGTTGTTGATTTCCCTTCGGTTCCTGTCGTCAGAAGAATGAAAAGTCACTTGGAAACAAGTTTTAGAGCCTGAACCCTTTAAGAGATAGCACATTTGGTTCGCAGAATGAGAGACTGAGTTTGACGAGTGTTGAATCCGAGATCTGTCCACAATATACAAAGCAAGGGAAGAACAACGTGCGCACCACATTGATCAATGACATGTTCTCGCAGGCTATGTTTGTCCGTACTAGTGGTCCGGAAGCGTCAGGCCCTATCACCTGCATGGGCATCGCGAGGCCCCGCTGGTGGACTTGGTCATTAGCACTAGCAAGACGATTATCGAACTTATCCAGGCACTTCGCAAGCCCGACTCTGGCATTCGCATTGTCATTGCAGCCGGTGTGATCCAAACGCAATGCACTGCTCCGAGCAGCGTTTTCTATAAGTCGCTTTTCGGCGATAGGAATGCCAGTCATGTTGTACTTCGGCGGTCCGAGACCAAGTTCACTGGCAGTGGAAGTACTGGTACAGGAAACCGTCTCTTCAAAACCACGTATTCAGCATGAATCGTGAGAGCTTCGGGTGCGTATCGATTGTGTGAAAGCTCGTTGCTTGCACGTGAAGGGGTCTTGGGTAAATTGACAATCAAATGATACCGCTTGCCATAGACTTACCAGCATGCATAAGAGCTACGATGGTGGTTTGTGGCACCTAGTTTAATGGATTGGGCGGGGTTCACGACCTTTCGCATCGATGCCTAACGAGGGGCATGACAAAACTGAGCAGCAAACGGGTACGTGTACACCGGCGCATTGCGGACAGTGGCAAATGGTGTCAGGTTCGCACCGGAAACTCAGCGTGCAGGGTGCGACTAGTCGAAAAGAAGACGTCTATTATCTTGTTAAGCGTCTGCCAGGCCGCTGAAGCAGCGCAGCGTTCCCGATGTTCCTTCCGCAGTCAGGCCGATGCAAGGATTGTGGTGGTTGATGGGGGAGGCTCAGCACCTAATGTCATCGGTGTAGAAGCCTGTAACACGCGGGTTACATCTCGCTGAGTCTATGGGTATCTCTGATAGGCTGACCTGAGTGGCAGAGCTACGTCCGCTTGCGCGCAAGGTGGAGTCTGAGTTGTAAGGGTAAATGAAAGGAAAGACGACTGGAAAGAAGGACGAGAGGCATGTATCGTGTGTGAAAGGGGTGAGCGGGTTGGGGTGCGGTAGGGCTTGATTAGGGCTTGGTTAGGGCTGTCGTACGCTAATCCCTTTATAGGTGGTTCTGTTTTGTTCAATTCGCAACGTCTCATTTCGGGCTAGCGCTTACGTTGACAAAATGCAGACGATAATCGGCATTATCGGGCGTTTCAGCGCCGTGCATTCCAGCCATGCCCTGCAGCCAATCCCTCTCGTCGCATGCATGACTCTCTTGCAATTGCAAATGTGCTTCTCGGATTTCAGGACGGAGGCGAGCAGCTAATAATATTTCACCATGTGGCAACTACGCTGTGTCTCCATGCCTGCCACTACACCTAAAGGTAAAGACGGTAGTATTCGTGTCGCGGCTTAACGCTAGGGCGTGGTATAAGGTAAGACCGAGATTCAGTCAACTTTATAGATCTCAAACTACCAAATGCGTCAATCCCCAAAGTCATGGCGGCTGAATATTTGAAAGCGAAG
Source organism: Diplodia mutila (assembly GCA_022560015.1). Classification (NCBI taxonomy): domain Eukaryota; kingdom Fungi; phylum Ascomycota; class Dothideomycetes; order Botryosphaeriales; family Botryosphaeriaceae; genus Diplodia; species Diplodia mutila. Next base: position 11,206 of record JAFISB010000406.1, on the reverse strand, counting down.
ATTGGCTACAAATTCGCGGATGATGAGCTGCTTGCTTCCGCTCTCACGGCAGCCTATAGACGTGACGAATACAGTCCATCTTTCGACGGAAACAGGGGTCTGGCTAGCTTGGGGACGTGTGTGATCGAGATCGTGCACACGCTGTATACTGTAGTCGTGGAGAGCGGAACCCAAAGTAAGTCTCGCTGCGCGCTCCTCAATCGGCAGGTTTCTTATGGAAAGGCAGGAGACGTGAACAAGTCTGACAGCTGGTACAGAACTAAGAGAGGACAAGCCAGAGCCTGCGTGAAGCTAGGGATTGACAATTTCGTAAAACGGAGCATTCGACAGCAGCACGACGGACCCTCTCCCACGGTCCTATCCAATGCGTTGACTGCTATTATTGGTGCAATTTGGCTCGATCTCGGCAGGGTTAACGAGGGCACATCGAATGCTTGCGGGCAGATCTTCCTCATCTTATGTCGAATAGACGACGTGGTCACGGACCTGGCACCAACAATCGAGGAGGGTATCTCCACGGCGCTAGCAATGGATGATGGCAGCATGCCTGGCGAAATATCGGATTCAACCACGCCAAACCGAAATTTGGATCCACTGAACGCTTCGATGACCCGTTCCTCTAGTGAAAGTCAGCACGAGCCACTTCCCTGTCCGTATCCATGCTTGCTTCCTCCTCACGATGCGGAACCTAATTTCGATGCTTCCGGGCCAGTTGAAGTTGAGCGTATGTCATACCCACCAAAGAACTGGAATATCACTAATATTTTAGAAGCCAATGCACAGAACACACATGTTCCACACTTTGGCCAATGTACGAACGGAAACATTCTGGACGGCTTTGCTCTGCCTGAGCTCCACGCGGCGGTCGCACAGTCGGAGCAGAGAACCCAAATTGGCAATGGAGGGATGGCTGCTTCTTACTATAGGCCACTAGACAGGTCTGAAATTCTACAGTCAGCGGTAAAGCCTGTCAATTTAAAGCACTCGCGAGAGCGCCGCGGAAGACCGCACAATAACTCTCTGCGCCAAAGGTTTGTCGATGAAGAGTTGGAGAAACTAAACGGTTTTCCAGGCGCAAGGCGCAGCGATCTGGAGGCCCTTTTGGATCACCCGAGAATTTCCGAGCTGAGCACTAACTCCTCGTACGTCACACAGCTGCGCCTATTCTATCTGGGTATTGGCAGTTGCCAATCTTTAATCCAATTCAGAGATATTCTTCGAGTTGCCAGGATGAAACCGGATACCTCTCTCTACACCGCTGGCCCAAACCTACTTCCCATCGAAAGATTCAGAGACATCTGTGTGCATGACGACCAGGAAGCTCTGTCTGTGCTGGTGAGGCGTTACCACGTGGTCAAGCTGTTCGAAACAGAGCTCGAAAACCTGCGCCAGGAAAACAGAATGATCATGGAAACCCCATCAGGTTTTGGAACCAGTCATACACCCCAGGCAGGAAACCCTGCGATGATACAGGAGGCTGCGCTTACAGATAGGCTGCTGGCCAAGGTCGCGCCGAACTTAATGGCAGGGACAGCAGACTTCAGAACGGTCCGCGATAGGCTAACACAGATGCGGAGGCTTGCGAAGAAGTTTCAGATATTGACTGAAAGATACGGCTTCGGTGTCCTCGCGTTACTCCCATACGGCCCATCTTACTTGGATTTTGCCATCACCGATTCCACGTCAGTATCTGAGACCATCTTTTAAAAAGCGAATAGCTGACCTGTGTAGGCTGAAGTCAATCCCCGACACAGTGTTTGCACAGTTTTCGGAGCTACTGTATCAACAACAGGGAAAAGTTCTCACGGAGTTTAGCAGAGCTGTTGAACCGGCGCTCACAGCACTCGTACACGGCAAGCTGGAATCTGAACTGCTTCCTATCGAGTCTACGGAAGTCGGCAATTTTGAGGGGTTACCAAAGGGTTCACAAGAGCTTTTGGCGCTTTGCGTGCGCGGGGTAACGCCGAGCCTGTGAGATGTACGATTCGAACGAGCTACTAATCGAAGCTGGGCTCAATTGATTTCGCTGTCTGTTGTTGGAAATGTTTTTTCTTTCGGTTTAGCCCGTCATTATGAGAAAACTTAGTTCAAACCCGTGTAGATATGGAACTAAGAAAGCAAAGAATACAGAGATTCATCGTCATTTTGACCAATCAAGCAAGAACTGTGTTACAAAACAGCAGGTCGATCAAACCACGGAAGGTGTTTTTGAAGCAACTACAAGTCTTGTTCATGAAATGCTGTAGACTAGAGCTCACTGAGTCAGGCTCTGAAACCCTTCCTAGAAGGGTATCAGTCGCAGCGACCCAAAAGTCCAAGGGAGGCAGAGTTTTTCAGTGCAAGATAGCTCTTAGAGAAAACCAGAGACGGACAAGAAAAGTGACAATCGGAGATTCGTTGGAGGAAAACTTTTCCGAAGGAATAACACCTGTGGACGTTTTTTTGGCACAATAAAATGATCTAATACCGAGATTTCTAGCTCCATAATCATTCTGATCGATGCGAGAAGCGCCATAAAGAAACATGAACTACTGCCCCCTCACAAATTCCGACTCGCACAGCAAGCCTTCTTGTGGTCCTTCCAATGCATCTTCTGGCAGGCATGATTGCAATATTGCGCCTTCTGGCATCGCTGACATCGCTTCAACCCTGTTTTTTCCGCCCCGCAGTTGGAACAAGCATTGTTTGAACACGTGGGACCGTCATCCACCAGGAGGGCTCTTTTAAATCCACACGTTAGTAAATCGAATGCTGAGCTAGAAATAGGAATTTCCTCGACGTAGGGGACAGCGAACAGGGCTGGGATGGCGATACGCGTAGCGCGATCGCGTACGCAGCCGTATGCGGCCGCGCTAGGAAACCGATCTAGCATCTTGCCTTCGCCACAAGAACACAGTGGACTCTTCCCGTGTGATAGAGACCTTGGAACGCCGTCATTACTGTTGTACTGGCAGTCATGACGGTGCTGCCAATCTCGACATCGTTCGGCCGTCGCAGGCAGGAAGCGCTTCCAAAGCACCTCCTCGTCGCGTGAGATCTTGAGAATATGCACCTCCGTAGAGTCTGGGTCATCGTAAGAAATGGGTCCTGGCGTGTCGTGTAGCGGTACGAAGTACGCGTCGAGGACGAGAGATCCGGACTCGGCATCATGCCGGATGGCGGAAGCGATTATAGCAGTATCACAGTCCTGAATACCCATTCCTCGGCTAAGAAGGATAGGTAGTCCATGGCCTTCGTCGCTTGTGCTCTCACGATGAGGATCGACGAATGTGGTAAAGATGCAGAACAAGGACTCTTTAAGGGCTGGAAGAGCTTGTTTGGCCTCGTGATTGCCAAATTTAGCTCGTCGAACACTTTCCCTCGTGCTAAATGTCATCTTCATGGTTTCTTTCACCCAGTCAGAATGATGCGAAATTCGAATGACAGGCGCCTTTTGCAAGTTGATTCGTGGAAGCGCCCACGAAAAGAGTTCTCCTCGAAGGCTGCGAACGACGGGACATGGGTTGGATGCATAGCTGTTTGGATCCAAGGGTTGCGTCAACCGCGCTGAGACCTCAATCCATGAGCTTGCTCTGGCAATTCTTGTTCTCAAGGAGCGGCCGTCGATGGGATAGGGGTATGTGAGGACTTCGGGTTCACATCCGGAAATCTTGATGCTTATCGTACAAGGAGATTCGGATACAACGGCTACAGTCGCCCCATCCCGAAGAGATTTAGATGCTTTCGTATATTGTTTAAACTCGGCCCGAACGCTGACTCTCTCTGCTTGTGCAGTTTCGTCCAAGGAGATTTTGGCAAGCACAGATCGCTTTTCCGGCGGTTCCTGCGCACATGGAGCTGGCTTGCGCTCCCCGTACCTCTGAGACTGCGGTGGCTTTCTTAAAAGGTGCAACCGATTGCTGTCTGCAGCTCCAGTTTCGAAGATGATGTTTTCCAGCCCAAGCTTCATTGTGAACTGAACGGTTGATGGGGAAGAATTCACCGCAAGCCCAACACGCAGACTGTCTCTAGGGCCCAGAAGTAGAGTGAAGAGCGGAACTTGACACACAACAATAAGATCTGAGTTTCCCTCCCACCCAGAACTGTCTTCATCGACTGCGCAGATGCCACTTTCACGGCCTTTGACTATCCGTCCGAAGAAGCACTGGATGGAATGGAACGAGTTCTGGTATATGATGCCGTGTGTGACTGAGAGGTGCAGTCCTGGAGTACCAACCATATCGGGGCTTTCGTTGGTGAAGACTCGCAGCTTCGACCTGGGAACGACGAGCGCCACGAAGATCACGGAAGGAATGTCCGCCTCTTTCAAGAGACCCGTGTCGAAGCGATCAGGCCCAAAGATATCAAATGGTGGCAGAGAGAGATACCTCGGAGGGCATTGGATTGCTAAGTTTTGCGAAAGCCCGAAAGTGTGCATGTGGAGGTGTAGTTCTTGCAAGCTGTTTGGGCCAATCATGAGAGTGCTGTCAGACTCTATTGTGTCCAGGAAGATCGCCATACATATATCCCAGTCCGTTTGCACATTGCGTTTGATCATGAATATGAGCAGCGGTAGGTTGATGCGGGTGTAGTAACGTAGATCCGCTGCGGTGGGTGATATAAGTTGACGCATTATCGACAGGTGGTCGAGGCTGGAAAGAGTTCTGCTCCAGTCTTCGTACTCAAACATCCTCAGGTAAATCTGGAAGAGTATACAGGCCATTTCCTGTGGCTCAAAACTCGCTTGAGGTATTTGAATACGGCCAGAGGTTTTGGAAAGGTCCACCGAGTTAAAGCGCTGGTATCCAAAGACCGGTATTCTCCAAGGAACGCGTAAGCGGAACTGTCTGCAGCCGAACATGGAGTACTCTGAGATGTGGCTGTCGACAGTGACGCCCGCCAAATATGGGACTGGAGAAATGGCCAGAAGGAGTGACATAGTCTTGACGTCACAGCACAGCATCTGCTCCAGAGAAGTCACCGGGCTTTTGGAAGCTCTGAGTAGACTTTCGGTGTACATGACCGAGCACGGACTACGACGGAGGAGAGGGACGGCTGCTGGAAGGACGTTTAAAATGCCCACGTGGTCGAGGAGATTGGAAGTGTCGATGACGTCGAAGAAATCCGTCTCGTCTGAGAGGAGCTGAAGAGGGGTAGAGGTCCAGAGGTCCTTGTACACGGTCGAAATGGCTGGTGGTTGTGAGATTTGCGGGTTGCGTGCTTGGAGTCCGTAGCAAAGCCGGATGGCGTCTCCGCAGTAGAGATGTAGAACCACGCACGAATCAGCCAGTGCCTGAATGGAGGCATTGCACCATTCCCGAAACTGCGCTTTAGCAGCGGAAATGATACGCTCAATCTCATCCGACCCGTCGGGGATGTCGAAGGCCTGTGCCAAATGGAACCCTTGCAGGGGCTCGGTTCCGTAGTGGACAGCGAAATCCCCATTTGATGCAGACGATATTGCAAACAGCGGATTAACGCGCCCTCTTCCACTAGCCCCCAAGCGTTCGACGTCTTCTTTATTTCCCCCGACTACTCCGGTCACCCAGTAATTTCTGAACGCCGTTGACATTGCGCCAGCTGACCGGGTTGCGTGAGGGCCGGCCGACCGTGTCCCGTTTATGACGGATCCGCGATTCCGAATACGAGTGTCATACGTCTTTGAGATTGCGCTGCGGCCGCGCCTCTCAAAGTTTCGCTTCTGCTGCTTTGAGAATGATGCAGTGCCGGCATACTGAAGCCACATGTCGCGAACGCGGATACGGGAATCGTCGTCTACGAAACGTGCCCATGCGCCGTAAGCCGATGAAGACCAGATGTCCACGGAAGTAGCAAGATCTGCGAGTTTCTGGGCTTGGTGCTGAACGATAGTGATATCTTCTTCGGGGATGAACATGTGGTAGAACACGTTCCACACGGTGCAGAAGAAGTCATTGTGATCTAATACTGGTTGATGGGTGGAGAAATGGTCCATCAAAAGAGAGAACAGAAGTGTGTTCCGAGCTGTGGGTTATGTTATCAAGGGCTTTCTGTGAAGAGAGGGAGCGTCTTACCCAAGATGGCGGGCTCTTGGTCGCAGCAAGTGATATGGATGACGGTGGGCGCTAGAGCGGTCAGCACACATCAAGACAAGCATTGTTGAGCTTACCTTGCAAACTGGTCGAATAGAGTGAGAAGAGGATGCTGCGCGGGTTCCCACAGGCAAGAAGCATGAGCTTCAATTCGCATTGCTGCTCAGGTTTACATCCGGGCTCAGGAACATCGCGGAGCAGGTTAACGGCCGGGGTGTTTCCTATGGGATAGAAGAACTCGCGAAGGCGTATCGTCAATTGTGTAAGCATTGTGGCGTTTCGAATGGAATGATCCGGGTGATGTATGCTGCTCTATGGACTCTGGATGACCTGAAATGGTGTTTTATACATACTTCCTGGTAGAAATAATCTCACTACTTCAACTCCCTCGATATCTCATTTCCATATTGCAACGTAATGCTATGTACAATATCATACGAAAATCTCACAACCTACCATTTAAGCCTTGCAGATGCGGTGCTGAGAATGTCCTCTACGTCCTTACATCACAGGTAAGGGTGAAAGGCGACATAAGAGCTCTTGATGCAGCCACATAATTTCCTTTATCTGATTGAAACCCTGGTTTGCTCAAATTCTCCACATAAAGAAATTTGTGCTCATCAGTGCGCATGAGAACCCAGCTGTTGGTGATGTTGTGATGGTGTAATGTTTAACGGCCTGATGCAGTGCTTGGCACGGGTATAGAATGGCTGCAAAAAGTAGATACTGGTGGCTGGATGACTAGAAACATATCTCATCTTCTTTTATGACTTGGCTTCTGCTATCAGTCACTGGGTCATTCTTCGCCGGTCGCATTTTATCACATCTCATTTTGACCACTCCATTTTGTTACCAGCCCAAATTTTTCTAATCGTGATCTGCCTTTGTGCTTGGAAGGACCACAGCACATTTTTGAGCCGTTTGCTCGGACAGCTTAGCGTCGACCACCTGAACGAGGAATTTGTCGCTCGGGTGGTCGACGCTAAGCAGTATTTGGTGTAGCGCATCATCATCAAGTGGCGCTAGCGCACATAAGCAAGCCCCACTCTGTTTTAAACTTTCTGGATGGGCGATGGAGGCCACATCGTGTCACAGTCTACGGGTTGCATGCCAATATAAAGCATGCACGGCTGCCGCCGTTACACTGGGGGCACAATAACAAGTAAGGTGGGATATGGAGGAACTGCCTTATCTCAACAAAAGTGGAAGAGCTTTCGAAATCACCTTTACTTGTTAAAGTGGCGCTGCATTCACGTGCATTGACAGCAGGCTCCCGAGTTTCAAGACACCCATGCGGCCAATTCACCGCTATGTGAGGATTTCTCATTTTCATCCCTGGTGAGTAGCACCGCGTTTCAATAAAGTTTATGTTGTAGTCCTAGCATAGCCTCAGATAAATGTCGTTCCGTAAGGGGCGAGGTGTAGGTTTACAGCATATGGAATACTCCGATAAACCAACGAGATCTGTTTCGCCACCTTTGCGAGCCATCACATGCAGGTTGCCAGTGCGACCCTCCTTGACTAACTTCATGTCCTTCAGCAGCCTGCAGAGATCTTCCCCAGCTGGTGACTTATCCCCTTGCTACCAGTTCCGACCCTGGCATGCAAAACGGTGTCCGGTTCTCTAAATCTCGGGTTGCCACAGTATACGTAACGCTGCAGATGCAGTGCCAGCAGTCGGCGGGGGTAGGTACCACTCACCTCAGAGTCGTCATCTTGATCGATGCAATGTTCACCGTGCTCCATCGTCTGCTTCAACTCAACGGCCCAGAGCTTGGTGGTGCTTCTTTATCCGACGCTTTACCAGACAGATTTCACCTGTCCCAACTGAAGTGGCGGGTGGCGTGATGCCAATCCATGGCCTGATAGCAGCAAGCACTGCCCTTGCTTGTCTCACCAAGTACATAGTCATAATACGGCCAGCCAACCCGTTTTTCCTCATAGAATAGTCAACCTCTATAGCAGTCTTCCCTTTGCTCTCTACGAATCCACATCGCAATCTCTCACAATGGTTGCTGGAAAGCCCTGCAGATTCGAAAGTCGACCTGAAGGCTGCCGTTTCGGTGCCTCATGCAATTTTTCTCATGTTGGTGTTCAGACATCAGCGTCAAGCAAAGGGACTGGTCGCCCTACTACAGATGAGAATCACAGCATATCCACCACCGAAGCCGAGTTCCGCAACTGGAGATTCATGATCCCCAAAGATGGCCACCGTCCAGACACCCTTGGCCCTCGGCTATCCAGGTTTTTCCAGAAAGGTGCCGAGCTTGTTGTTTCAGACCCAGGAATACGGCAGGACGTAATCATGCGCATGGCTTCCACCGGTGGCTTATCGCGCGTCAAAGAGTTGACCGACCAAGATACCGGATCGCTTACGGACAGCATGAAACTTCGGAGGTTCCTTAGCCAGCACGTTCCGTTCTTTCGCATCCTCACGCACCCTGACGTACTCTCTTCGATCCTACTAGAGCAGCCGCTTGGTGACCTGCTTACCTTCCTCTACGGCTTTAATGGCCACAGAGCTGTACAGCTCTTTTCCTTCATTGCTCAAGTGCTGTCCACTTCTTTCATGGAAGGCCTACCGCCAGCATCGCCCTCGGATACCGAAATCTTTCAACTTGTTCTCTTAGTCCTGTCAAAAGTCATCGACGTCAATGGCGGAGCTCAGATACATCCAGATATTTCGAAGCTTGTCGAGATCTTTTCCCTCTTGCTGGAACGTCATGTGACGGATCACGGAAAGGCAGGACGCGAGAAGGCATGGACCTCTCTTATCAAGATCCAGCAACGTCTTGAAATTGGACAAGCCGTGCCCATTCTGGCCGACGAGGCAAAGCAACCGGTCACTCAAGCCTCGTTTGGCATACCAATTGATCATCCTGGACACTTGTCGTTGAATGGCCCCCGTCACGACAACGACCACGAAGATATCACCAGGATCCAGGTGTTACCCACATGGCAAGAGGTTCAGTCTTTGAGGCCAGAGTATCTCCCTGTGAGAGACCCCGCTACCTGGCACAAAGAAGGCATTCAGGGCCTGCTTGATCGCCATTTCCGCCTCCTTCGGGAAGACACCGTCGGCCAATTCCGGGACGTCATCCATGCCGAGCTTGCCCGCATGCACGACCCAGACGGTGCCTTCGGTGGTCGTCGCGACAATCGGCAAGGTCTTCGCTCCTACACGTACAGTAGAGTAAGTGCTGATGGCTTCTCGGTTGATCGTAGAGACGGTTTCCGGTGCAGAGTCTCGTTTCCTCAGCCGCACCCTGTCCGGGAAATGACTACAAAACAGAGGTTAGAGTGGTGGTCCAAGTCTCGCCGTCTGCAGGGAGATGCTCTCGTTTGCTTGCTTGACAGGTCCGGGCTTCTGCTATTCTGCTCTGTGGTCAACGACCAGACGAAGTCCAAGATCGTATCAGATGGAGTTGAGAGCAGTGTGACTGAAAAGGAAGAGGAACGAAGCCTACATGCTGATAGCAAAATGGCCTTTCTGACTGTTAGTCTCGTCGAGCAGAGCAATCAGCACCTTGATGATCTTCTCCAGCGCTGCTGGAGTACCGGCCAGATGTCACTCGTCGAATTCCCAGGGGTGCTGCTTCCAGCTTTTGAGCCGACCCTGAAAGCGTTGCAACAGATGTCCACAAGCGGCGATGTCCCTTTCCCCGAATTCCTTGCGTCAGACCAAGCTGCAGCAGGTGTCGTTGACGTTCCTCCACCTGCTTATGCCAGGAATCCCGGCTATCGCTTCGACCTCCGCAAGATTACACAGGGGGGTATGGGACTACTGCTTCCGTCTACAGGCCACTTTGAGGTCGAAGATCTGATTCAAGACTCGTTACTGGATGATGCACAGGCTCATGCTGTCGTGGACTCCCTTACGCGCAGTTTTGCACTCATCCAAGGACCACCAGGCACCGGCAAAAGCTTCACCGGCATCGCTTTAATCAAAGTCCTTCTCGACAATCGCAAAGCTGCGAACCTTGGTCCCATCATTTGTGTCTGCTACACAAACCACGCCCTTGACCAACTTCTTGAACACCTGGTGGATGCTGGAGTACCCCAAATCATCCGCGTCGGTTCTAGGTCCAAGTCGGAAGTGCTGCAGCCGCTTCTCCTTCGCGAGGTCTCGAAGAGGATGGAAGGAACAAAAGCCGAAAAGCATGTTTCTTGGGAGCTCCGCACACAGCTGGGAGCGGATGAGAAGGAAATTGACACTCTCCTCCATACGCTCATCAATGCGGACTCATGGCAATCTGTCAAGCAGTACCTCCAGCATTACCACCCATGCCACCACAACGAGCTGTTTGGGACCGGCTTTGTGGATGAAGATGGATTCATGGTGGAAGGTAAGATGCCAAGGCAAGCTCTACCTGAATGGCTCCGGGGAGGATATCCGCTTGTGTCCGGGCAAAAGGAACGCTCAATCTCCACGCTCGAAGCAACAACCTTGATGGCAATTTCTCACAAGGAGAGGCAAAAGCTGCACCGTCACTGGGTCCGGCATCTTCGAGAAAATGCCCAGCGTGATCTAGTGCAAGCTATTTGCGAGTACAATGATCGGAGGAGGAAATACCAACGCAACCGTATGGAGATGGATCTTCGGTGCTTGCAGCAGGCCCACATTATCGGCATTACCACGAGCGGACTTGCCCGCAACCTTGATCTTCTCCGTCGGATCCGTGCAAAAGTCATGCTTTGTGAAGAGGCCGGCGAGGTCTTAGAGTCGCACACACTTACCGCCATGCTTCCTTCTATTGAGCACGCCATCCTCATCGGCGACCACGAGCAGCTACGCCCGCAGATCCAACGTTACGATCTAGGACGAGAACATCCCGGCGGCGAGCAGTATTCCCTAGATACATCACTGTTCGAGAGACTGGTGCGACCGATTGACGACGCCGCAATCCAGCTTCCATACACCACCCTTGAGACACAGCGCAGAATGCACCCAGAAATTTCACAACTCATTCGTGAAACACTTTACCCCAACCTTGAGGATGCACCATCCACCATGGAATATCCCATGGTTTCAGGAATGAAACATCGGGTATTCTGGCTTGACCACCGCGAGCTCGAAGCAGGCACGGATGAGTCTCAGGGCGTTGTATCGACCAGCCATACCAACGACTTCGAGATCGACATGACCCTCGGGATTG
>JAFISB010000405.1:0-13830 GCA_022560015.1 Diplodia mutila | reverse complement strand
GAAGAACGCTAGTAAACTAAATACTAAGCTTCGCTATATCGACATTTACTACTACTAGTTGCGATAGGAGGCTTAATCGGGCAATATTTACTTTCGCTAGATACTAACGGTAGATATACTTACTAACGGACTTATTAAGGCACTATCTAAGTAGAAGTACTAAGCGTTTATTTAATACCTTAGACTCGTGTACCTACTTAAGTAGCCTACCTTACTATTATAACTAATAATAGTAGTTTACTCTTTTAACTAAAATCGGCTAGATAGTATAGGGTAAACTAACTTATAGGCAGTTTAAGCGCATCTATTACGTTATCTTATTCCGCAATAGGCTACCCCGAGAAACCGCGTGCCTAAAATAGCCGTGCTTCGTTAAGTAAACGGCGAGGCATTTATCTTTTTTTTTAACTACTACCTAAACGGGTAACCCCCTTTTTTACTACTATATAAGTAACAACAGCTATTTATTCCTTTACTATAATAGTAGGACTAATCGGGCGTGTTTCCTACTAGGCTACGCCTACCCGAGTAGTCGTAAAATAGATTCTTTTATAATTACCTTTTACTAGTTAGAAGGTCGATTCTCGTTATAAGTAGATTCGTTACTTATTTAAGCCTTAACACCATTCTTTTATATCACGCACTGCCTAATTAGGCACTACGCGAAGGAGGTATATTGCAATATAAGCTGTTTTAGTACTAGTAGATAGCTTAGTCATCCGCATTGGGTTATAAAGGCACCTTCGGGTGACCCTCCCCTCTGCTCCTCATGCCACTCCTTAGTAGGAGTCCAATACGATCCTTCTTCATCATCTATTGCAACAGCTCCTCTGTGCGCCCCAGTTATACGCCATGTTTAGCATCGCTAGTCATCATAAAAGGTATCTTGTCAAAAGTCTTTCTGTTCGACACCAGCCACGTATGCGGCCTCGGACTGTCCCGTATGCCGGCTGTTTGGTAGTTGAACAGATGATCTCGCAGCTCATACAGTGTACTCTCGAATGTCTCCCAATGCACAGGCAAGAGGAAATCCAGTATAAGTTTTTTTTATCCATTCGTGCTTTGGAAGAACTAGTCGTCCATCGCATCCACGGTGTCGCCCTCCACGGCTCACATGAGGCAGCCAAGACAAACCGTGCCATTGTCCGCTCGGGGACTTCAAACCCCGGAAAGCAGCGAAGACCCTACGAGTTATAAACCACGGAAATATAGGCCGCACCAAAGCACCCGACGCCACCGACTCCTCAGCCCCAGTGAAACACAGAGACTTGTTCCAGTGTTAAGCTGCTAAGCATTTCCTGCCTGCCTACAAACTCGTCAATAAGAGTCCAGGGATGGTTGACAGACAGCTCTCACCGCAGATTGCTGCTTCTACATGTTCACGTTGTTGTCAGACAGCCCTTTTTGTGACTAGACTGAGTATGTGGTTAGGATTTGCTGTGCGCCACATATGTCCAAAAACAACGGCCCAGCTTCCTCCCGAATGAGCGAATATCGGGACTCCATCTCTCCTACAGACCGCGACCATCGCCACACCCGTCCATCTATTGCTCTTTGCACATAAGTATCAGAATAGACTACCCAGCCACATTGCCACGACGATGGGTGTGGGCAGCAAAGACCATAAACGCCGCCGTGCTGCTGTAAAGGAGCGAACACGACAGTCATCCCAGCAGACGGGAATGGACGATGGCATCGCCGTCCTCTGCTGGGTGGCCCATCATGGCGTTTGTCAGCCGCACTGATCTACGGTGCGGGTGCTGACATCATCCCGCTCCCCATCTGTCTCTCACGAAGGGAACGTGCGGCGGGCCGATGCGGGAGCGGGTACGTTGAAGAGGCGGCTACTCCCGCGGGTGGCGTTGCCGGACAAAGTGGACATGTCAATGCTCATGTTTCAAGCCATCTGGCCCAGCTAAGCAGCTCATGGAAAAGAGCAACGAAAGGTGGGACGGACCAAGTGAATCCACCTATTCGACTAATGATCTCAAACAAACAAGCAACGCTTGGATTCGCCGTCAGTGATGCGTCGAAATGTTCCATCAATGAGTCTTTACAGTCGGACCAAGAGTCTTGATTAAAGTTCTTGGAATGGAAATCGTGATGCGCATTCCGGATGCTAAGATAACTTGGAGGAGATATTCTTATTTGATTGAAGATAAAGAAAAGAAAAGACGAGAACCAAGAAAAGAAGACCCTACGGCGTAACCCAAAGCCATTCAATCATACCCCGAAACAATGAAACTTACAGAAGTCATACAGTACACACATACAGACTCAATGCATCTTACCCTTCTCTTCATCAATCATGCCAAGCGCCCTTTCCAACTTCTTGCGGTGCTCCTTGACGGCGTACACAACCTCCTTCATCGCCATGAAAGAAAACAGTCCGACCAGCGTCAACCCAACCAAACAAATGAACACCAACACGATGATGGCGAACACATTCCCCACGTCATACAAGTGCTTCCAATCCGGCTTCTTCCACCCGCCCTTCTCCGTGTTGATAGCCAGGTTGATCGAGCCCATGATGAGGTTGATGACACCGAAGGTAAACAGCAACGGGCCATAGAAGCGCGAGAAGTACGCATCATAGTTCCCGTACGCCTTCTCAAACGTAAAGTCCTTCAACACAAGCTTCGCCCAGAAATTCAGCCTGCTGAGCCTCAAATCGCCATAGTGGTACCGCAACGACACCTGATCATCCCCGACCTTCGCGCTGCCAAACCAATCGATAAACGCGACGAAATCCTCAAACGAGATCTTCGCCGGCTCCTTCTTCTCCCCCTTCTCCTTCCCGCCGCCCTCCTCCCCCTCCCTCTCCTTCCGCCTCTCCTCCTCCTTCTTCTCCTCCAGCCCCACCCCCACGTCCCCCGGAATCAACCCCTTGTCCACCGCGATCTTGAAGTCCGACGGGTGCTGCACGAGGTACCCGTAGCTCCGCATGAACCCCAGCGCGGCGCGCACGACCGCCCGGCCCTCCTCCGTCTCGCACCACTCCTCCGTGAAGACGGCGTCCCAGAACTCGTACGACAAGAGGTACGGCGGGATCGGCTTGAGGAAGATGCGCTTGTCGTGCCACACGCAGTGCAGCTCCGGGTTCTGCGACACGGTCACGTCGCGTCCGCGCACTTGTTGGTGCGTGAGCGTGTTGATCGGGCAGGAGCGCGTGGCGGCTGCGGCGACCAGCCAGAGGTAGTGGTAGAAGCGGTCGAGCTTGGGGGTCGTGAGGTCGCGTTTGAGGAATGCGGCGAGGTCGCTGTGCGTGAGGCGCGTTTGCGGGTGGCCTGGTAGGCGGTCGGGGAGCTTGGTCGAGGTCGAGGCGAGGCAGAGCGGGTTGGTGTGGTTGGCGCCGGTGGTGGGCTTGTGCAGGCTGTGGAAGAGGGCGTGTTTGGGGATAAAGGGGGGGCCGAAGGCTTGGGTTTTGGGGTTGGGGATTTTCTCCATTGTGGCGGTGTTGGTGGAAGAGGTGGTGGGTGGAGACGGCGGTTTGGGATGGAAGTTCGAGAAAAGGAGGGTTTTTTGTTCAGTTGGTTCAAGGCTGGCCGGAAATTTGTCTATGGGGATTTGCTTCCGCTCTTCGCCTTCATTTTCTACATGCGCCGCGTTTCGTGGGGGCCGGGATGTACATGATCGATTGGCGCGCATGAAGACGAGGCCCCACTCTCATACGTGGCAAACCGCCAGTAACAGCTTGGCGGTTACAGAACCTCTCCAATCACAAGGCCCGGGGCTGAAGCTGCCAACGTCCCTGATTTTCATTGCGGGTTTGGCAGGCCCGCAAGGCACTCCATAGATCAACAACCACGTTGTCGGATGGACTTGCTCACTCCGTTATCATTGCATGATGTTGCGGCATTCATTCGTAGAGGACATTGCAAATTACGGAGGTCAGTCAAGATGAAACATTGTTCTCATTTGGGCAATGCTCAAATCGATCAGGAAGGCGACGGTTGGATGCAAAGCAAGCTGATACTGTCGCTGCACCGGTGAGCGATATTCGAATTCGCCAAGCTGCACAGCCACCCTCTCGGAAGCGGAGGCGAGCGCGTTGAAAATACCGCATGAGTCGAAAGGTTTAGAACTCCGCGTCGTATGCTGTCAGTGCGCAAATCCCGGAGCAGATCACGAACGAGGCCCGGGCCAGGTCATCACAGATGGCACGAGCTCTTCACCGCCACATGGTCCTTGACTTTTCAACACCACTCTTGACCAGAGATGATATTGTAGATAGTTGGTGCCTACTTGTTCCTTCGTTGTGACTTATAGTGGAGGTCATCAGGGGGAGTTGGATGCGGGTATTTGACAAACGTTTTCTCGCTTTATATTTGCCAAGCAGACAAATGAAAGAAGTTGGGATTCTGACAGACGCGCAAGACTCCGCAAGGAATGATTCGTTACGGTCAAGTTGATCACCCTGTCATGAATGTCCACCGCCAATCCAGATCAACGCCATACAGATACGGAATGCTCTCCAACCACTGCCGAGGAAAAGTAAAAGATCGCGTGTCCCCAAAGCAGTCGCATAACTTCGAATTGCCTGATTCTAATTACAATAATGATTGGAGAGATGATCGCCTGGATTGATAACAACGGCACAGCTAGGCGTTTTGTGACCTAGCCCACTGCCTTGCGTGAGCCCTGCGTCGGTTTCGTTGAGAGGAGCACGTCTCTGAATGGTTCCATGCATTGGATCCCGGCTTCTG
Source organism: Diplodia mutila (assembly GCA_022560015.1). Classification (NCBI taxonomy): domain Eukaryota; kingdom Fungi; phylum Ascomycota; class Dothideomycetes; order Botryosphaeriales; family Botryosphaeriaceae; genus Diplodia; species Diplodia mutila. The sequence goes on along the minus strand of JAFISB010000405.1, from coordinate 9,124 downwards.
TTTATATCAGCAAGGTGGGAAGATGATTGCTTGATGAACCTGTACATACGCGATGGATGGTGCTTGCAAGTCTACATTTTCGTATTTCGTTGGGAGCGGGCTGGCCACACCGAGCAAAGCGACAATTGATAAGAGGATTCGCATTCTTTCGTTCGGTTGGTGATGTGAGGTGTTGATAGTCTCTCTCACGTGTGCTTTCCGGGAGAGCCTTATATATTCCAACGGCGGTCAATCTCAGCAAAGGGAAGGAAGACGAATTTGCTGAAGCGGAGCTTGAAGGAGGCCTGAAATGAGGCTCAGAAAAACGCTAGTGCTGTACTCATCAGGCCCCTGTGTGGCTGCCGCATAGCTTACCAAAGAGCCGCAAGCCAGGATGCAGCACGAGTTCTTTAGAAAGCCACACAAGAGATTTCAATCCTCCCTGTGTAGCCGCCCACGTCCCCCGCCTTGGAGGTGGGACAACACCTCAACCCCGCCCGAGAAACTACGTAATATTATGCCAGTGGCTACCAAGAGAAACCCGTTTAAGCGTTCTATACTATATGCACAACGTTTCCTCTCCGTTAGTTAATATCATGATCACGTTCACAGCCGAGTTTCGACCGCCTGTGAACTCCTCTCTGCACGCAAAAAGCACCTGCATCGGAGCTTAACAACGTGGCTTGCTATATCTACTGCAGCAAGTAGGGGAAAGCATGGCAAAAATAATAGCTAGACGAGGAGGTCGTACGAAGGAGACGGCCGAGAATCAAGTGCAGTCAGCAAGAGGGTGTTACCTTTTCCGCATGTATTATATTCATGCCCTCATGTAGCTTATTCCGGATGTGGAGGAAAAAGAAACCTCTAACGAAGGATTCCTAAAGGTGATGTCTTTGAGGTACTTCCGAATTTAGCTGGAGATGGTCTTCGGTTGAGGCTGTGTTTGGCGTTTACAATCTTGGCAACGTTGACGGAGGATGCACTTATTATCGTGGTGCATCACTCTTGTAGGCTGTAAGTTACCAAATATAGAACGAGGGCAGGTTATAGACCCGTATTTAGCTCGATAAATCCCGACGGCGTTCGCTTGAGTTTATTGATGGGGGCTGCTTATCCTCTAGTGCCTCAAGCCTATTTTGCGCCCCTTTCGTCATGCAGGAAGAAATCGCACGCCGTTACCTGGCGCCAGAGTTGAGTAAAACGCTTTAATAGGCCAACAAAGGCGGGATTAATATCATTCCTGGTTGAATTTTCTTCGTAGAAGGTAAATGCATGACCATGGCAAGGGCGTTTACCACGGCTTCAAGGTAAGGCATGGGCGTTTTTAGCTGTTGAAAGAAACAGAAACGCCGTCGGGAATTCTCTCTGGCTGAGGAAGAAAGAATTCAGATGGCGGATAAGCTTAGCTGCAATCAAATGTGGTCATTCCTAGAATGCACGTCTAGGTGTTTCGGACCGCCGATCTCACACAAAACGCCGCTGCCAGCCTTGTGGTAGTTCAGAATTTGGAAGGTCATGCAGGCGAGAATTGGCTGCTGCCTGATTCTCACTGCCTTCGGCCGATGGTGCGTGGCCCCTTGCATCGCTTTGCTTATGATGGAATGGGCCAAATCAATCCGTCATTCGTTTTGGGTCAGCCACGCTGACAGTTCTCCGAATGATGGAGACGTTCATGACCTCATAGTAATTGTACAGAATCAGCTATGTAACTTTGTCGGTGCTCCGCGGCGTAAAAAAGGCCACCATAATCGCCGCCATTGGCTTAGAATCTACCAGTCAACGACGCACGGAAATGCCACATGTTTTCGGGTTTCTATTCCGGGGCAGAGCAAGAGCCCAGAATTTTTATCCCTTACATGCGTCTCTTGGGGTGTAACAGATGATCCGAAAACGAATTCAGTGTCACTCACGCCAAGAATGTGTCGGAAATGAGGCTGAAAATGCCGTAGGAAATTAGGTCAGAAAGGCACGCACACCGTATGGCCAGAGAGATCTGGATATGCCTTCCTGATATCTTCCCCATCTCAGGTTCTTCCGAAGCAGATAAACCAACAACCAGCCCATGCCAAGTCGCACGTCTGGGCGCAATGACGAAGATCAAGTCAACTGCAACCCCTTACGTATTTCCCGCTTCCGATGGATTTCAGGGCAATGACGGGTCATGGTCGATTTTTGTCATGCGGATCGGGACACCGGCTCAGGATTTCTATGTCCTTCCATCTACTAATGGCGTCAACGTAGTCGTCCCCCTGGTTCAGGGTTGCGTCAACAGCCCTGACAACATCACTGCACCATCGAATTGCGGGTCGCTCCGTGGCGCCTTTCCATTCAACAACCGCGATAGCTCCGGCTTCATGGCAAACAGCAGCACCACGTGGAAGAACATCGGCATATTCGACCTCAACTTGGGCAACCAGTACGGCATTGACATTACCGCATTATACGGGTATGATACTGTCGGATTAGCCGTACAGAACAGCGGGGGCCCAACGCTTGACGGACAGGTAGTCGGAGGCATTGCCCGGAAACAATTCTTTCTTGGCGTTGTACCCCTTGGCATCAAACCAACCAATTTCTCCACCTTTGAAGACCCGCAGCCGAGCTACCTTACTAGCCTGAAGGACAACGGCATCATTCCGGGACTTGGATTTGGCTATACAGCTGGTGCCAAATACAGAGGCATGACTGCGAGCTTGGTGCTTGGGGGATACGACGCCGCGAGGTACAACGGCAATAACAGCAAGACCTTTCAGTTCGGCCACGACGACAGCGTTGACTTTACTGTTGGCTTGCAGAACATTGTCGCGGAAAGTACCATTCACGACACGGTCTCACTCCTAACCGATGGCATCATCGTGAGAATCGACAGTACCCTGCCTTACCTCTGGCTACCGGAAAATGTGTGCGACAAGTTTCAGAGCGCATTCGGTCTGTCTTACGATGAAAACACTGAGCTTTATCTGGTCAACGACACGATCCACGACCAGCTGAAGCAGCTCAATCCGACCGTCTCTCTCACGTTGGGCGACGGCACCACCGCCGGGACCGGGCAAAACAACACCGTCGTCATCGATCTTCCCTACGCCGCCTTCGACCACCAAGCCAGCTGGCCGCTCACGGAGAACGCGACAAACTACTTCCCGCTGAAGCGAGCCGCGAACAGCACACAGTACACACTCGGTCGAGCATTCCTACAAGAAGCGTACGTCCCGCACACCGCAAGACCCCAAAACCATCGCAGACGCTGACGAACGCCACACCCCCACAGACACCTCTCCGTCGACTACGAGCGGGGCATCTTCAACCTCAGCGAAGCAAGATTCGACAGCCCCATGCCGGCACAGCAGCTCGTCTCCATCCTTCCACAGAACGCAACGGAGACGACCAGTCCACCAGCCATCCCGGCCTTTTCAGACGCAGCCAAAGCGGGCGTGGCGGTCGGCGCCAGCCTCGCCGGGTTGTTGGTGTTGATGCTTGTGTTCTTCTGCTGCCGATGGCAACGACGGCGTCGCGCCGCGTCGCGCGGGGTGACAAAGACCCCTTCGAGGGAGTTCTCTACGCACGCCAAGGAAGCTGGCTCTACGGACGTCTTTCAGGTTCATGGCGATTCGCGGCCGAATGAGGTGGACTCGGATGGTTCGCAGGTGTATGAGTTGTCGGGCTACCATAGCCCGCTGGAGATGCCGCTGGAGAGTAGAGACCGGGGAAGCGGGGAGCACAGATTGCATGAGACGCCGGCAAGGAGTTGAAGGATCTATCATGGTGTCTTTTTGGTTTGATGTTGCAGTGCTTTTACGAAAGTCATGAAGTGGGCGCAGTGTTCTGAATTCTTGTTTGGGCTGCAAGGCTGTAGAGTCTGGACTCCTCTGTAGGGAAGGGGTGAGAGTGTGAGAGCTGTAGCGTAGTGGTGCAATGTCAAAATACTATATGCTGCTGTACGAGCACGCGATTTGGAAATCTGGAAAGGAATGTCCGGCTGCAAAAGAGAAATGTTTCTCCCTCATTCGGCTTCCATCAACGCTGGTAAAAGCATGAAGATCGAAAATATGAAAAGACGAAGAGGAGCCGTACGTACACTACCTTACAGGAGATTAAGAGGAAAATAACGAAAGGGCAAAGGAAAATGAATGAAAGTATGGAAAAACGAATAACAAAAAGTGAAGAATGAGCAAGCAAAAGTTCATATCGAAGAAACCAGAGCAAGGAGAGCTATCTTTTTGCTTCTTTCAGATTTCGCACTCGTCTGTGCTTCACCCACCGGAGCTCAACTTAATGGGGCATTCGTTGTTGCCCCAGCTGCGATGTCTGCTCTGGTATTGACTGGCAAAATGATTGGGGTGTAGAGGCCGGAATCTGTTGGCCCTGTTGTTGAGTCACATTGCCGTAGCCGGTGTACTGTAAACTCTGCGCCTCCTGTTGCGGCGATGCTTGCTGTTGGAACTGTTGCTGCATGGACTGGTCAGGCTGGGTCGGGACTTGAGGCGGCTGCATTGGTGTCTGCAACGGTACCTGTGTGGTATATTGCTGAGGCTGGAACTGCCCATGTTGCCCCTGTTGCAGCGGCTGGGAGCTGAATGCAGATGGCTGGCCCAAGTAAGAGTTTCCCATGGGCTGCTGCATATTCGTAAATGGTTGCGCGGACGAAGAAAACTGGTTCATCCCCATGGGAGTACCCATCTGTTGCTGACCATGTGCGCCGTAGGGAGTCACGGGTGTTTGCATGCCCGTGCCAAAAGTCGAAGGACGGAAAGATCCCAGAAAAGGCTGCTGAGACGGCTGGGCCGCTGCGTGGACGTTTACTGGAATATAGACGAAATCGTCCCGGCGCGTCATCAACATTTTGTTCCAGTCCGCGTCAGTCTGTCCCTGTTTCGTCTTCCAGATGTAGTTGCTGAACTTGTCTGAAACATCAAAGACACTCTGGAAGTACTTCGGTTGAAGCTGGACGAGCTCCCCTCCACTGGCACAGAATCCAGCAAGGGCAACGGCGGTTTGGAAAGCGTTCCGGATCTGTCGCCCATTCCACACCGGCCCAGACTCAGGCCTGTTTTGCATGCTGAAAGTTAGCTCGGCAAAGTTCAGCAAGTCTCCCTCATTGGCTTGTATGCCAGCGTCTACCGCCTTCCTAATATGAGATTGCCAGATCCTTTGGGTTTGCAGTCTCTCTAACGGTGGGTAGTAGAGAGATATGTGAATGCGGGATTTGAAAGCTTCGTCGAAAACACCCACTCTGTTCGTCGTCAAGAAAAGGATGCCTTCGTAGTACTCGAGTGTTCGAAGGAAGACTAAAGACGTGATACGTCAATGAGACAATAAGTCTTGAACGGATCCAAGGGTTTTTACCAGACACAAGGGCATTTCGTTGCATATCAGTCACGGTTCGTTGTGCCAGAAATATATCTGCCTCATCCAAAAGCAGAATGCAATTCCAGGCTTGAGCGAGCCTGAATATCTCTTGCAGCTTCATCTCAACTTCGCCCGGAGTGAGACCAAGATCACCTACGAAGAACAGATTAGCATGATAATTTTCGTGCAGTGATTCTCGGCATACCGCATGTGATAGGAAGCAGAGGTCTTCCACTGCTTTCTGCAGCGCATTCTTCCAAGAACCACACGTCAGCATCTTTCCATAGAGACCGAAGAAGCCATGAGTCCCAGGCTTACCAGCAGTCGAAGTCTTGCCGACTCCCGGTACTCCATGGAGGAGAATAATTACGCCCTTTCCTAGAACCGGTTATGAAGTATTCCTTGTCCAAATTCAGTTGAAACATACCTTTGTCTCTGACAAGGTCAAAGTGGACACTCTTCGACTTCACCGTGGAGAAATGAGACATGATAAGAGACTGCACAATCTCTTTGTGGCCTTGTGGGAGCTCCAAGTTGTTCCACGGCTCCTCGCAACGGGTCAGCTCCGTGAGCCGATCTTGGCTGTCCTGCTCCTTTCCTAACTTCAAGCAAGCTGTGCGGCGCTCTTAGTAGTCTGCTGATATAGGCAGTGGCGAAGGCAAACTTACCCCATTTCCTGCTCCTCAGAACAAAGGCAAACACCCTATCCGGCAACAACAGCAAGTCGTCCTCATCCTGTGGGCCAGATTCCCATATCTCCCATTGGCGCCACTTGCGACCTTCGGTCTCCAGAAAATCATTGGTCAACTTCTTGTCCCATATTTCATCTTGGTCGAAACCACTCCTCTTCCGCCCTCGCTCCGCGGTATCCATTTCGTAGAATTTATGCTCATTGCCGCCTGGACGCCACCAAGGGACTTCCTGGAAAGCGCGGGAGAAGTCCACGATCACCTCACTGTCAACCCTTTCCGAGTACACTGACACATTTTTGACGCCCTCGTCATCCAAATTGCTCAGCTTCCGACCGTCCGGCGTAAGGTAATGGCACCGACCGCTGTAGTACCGATGGTTGATGCCCTTGGTCAGCCTCATGAATTGTCGAGCACGGCTGAGCAGCGCTTGCTTATCCACCAGCCGTGAGTCCCTCTCTGCCACGGCCAATGGCAAGATGGGAAGCCCTTTCACATCTTGTGTGCCCTCGAACCCAGTAATGTGGAACTGGTGGTATCTCTGGACATAGCGGACGCCGTCGTAGTCAAGATGGTAACAATCAAGTACGAAAGGGGAGAAGGTAGTCCTAAACTCGGCTTCAGGTATAGTGGAGGGCCTGCTGGTATATCTGCGGCCGCCAGTCCTTTGGACGACTTTCCAGATCTTCTGCGGTATGTTGTGATTTTTACAGTAGATCAGAGACCCCTGAGGGAAGAGAAACCAGAGATCCACAAAGCGAACTACTTCAGGACCTTGGCGCAGCCTTGTAATCTCTGGCCCAAGATACTTATCGATAAATAGCTCGGTCAAGCATCGACAGTCGTTGATGTGTCCAGTCAAGTCTAAAATGCTCATTTTTCGTTCGTCCCCTGGTCGATATTCAGTTTCATCTGGGACGGGGTCTTTCTCGAACCCTTCAATGTATTCCTGCTCGCTCAAGTCCTTCAATTGCCGGCGGCGATCCTCGAACTCTCCAATGCGGGCGCGGATCCTCTCCTCCAGGTAGAAGATCATTTTGAATGGTCGAAGGATGTAGAAAGCGGCGCCGTGGATCTTCTTCCAGGGGAGACTTCCATTACAGAATCCCAAGTCAATCACCTGCAGCAAACGCCGAGAATTGATTCGAATCCTCTCCGGTATGCTTTCAAGCGCTGAAGGCATCTCATCGGTCTCATATGCTGCCGCAGTCGTTGGAAACTCTGACGCATCTTGAGGTGCAAGTATATCTGCATTCGTTGGCTCGCGCAAAGCAACATCGATAGTGGAGTGGACGACTGGCGGCCTTTTGTTGCCCTTCAACTCTTCCCAAGCGACAAAGTTCAGTCTGGGAACGGCGTAACGTGTCGGTTTGGGCTCCTCTGTGGATGGCTGATGTATAGCCGCTGACAGAGTTCTCTGCAGACGTATGACCTGCAGACTGCTCTGATGTACGGAAGTAGCAAGGTCTCTGATCTCGTTCTTCCAATCCAAGGTGGTGAAGTCTCTCAATCTATCCAGCTTCTCTAGAGAAGTGTGGAGTCCGCTGATTTGAGACATCTGGAGCCACTCGGACAAGGTTTTCTGCGGAAAATTGTCGAATACATCATCCTCCTCATCCCCCAGCTGTTTCTCCTGGTCATCTTCTTCGTCTATTTTATTCTTCAACTCACGATCTCCTCGTCCTTTTTCTTCACTTGGGCTTTTCGGTGTCTCTCTGGATGTGACAGCTGCCTCGTCCTCAATACCTCGCAACAAATCATTTCCAGCCGGGTGCAAAGCCATGGTCTGGTCATTTAGATTATCCTTGGCCGCCTTTTGACAACATTTTATCAGTCTATGTCATAGAGAACTGAGAGAGCCAAGCTCACATATAGCTCACGAGAGCTTTGGGGCCGTTGTTGTCCTCTAGGGGTCGTCATACTTTCGATTCCCCTCTAGAAATACTCAGCGACGTAGAGACGGTTGTCAAAATGGCGGCATACCTTGCAGGGGATACATGGGTGGGCCTGCCGGCGAACATGGAAAGAAAATGGGGATGGGCGCGCGGCTGCTCATTTTGAAGACAGCCGTTTAATTTCACGTCTCAACGCGGGGAGGGGTAAGCTGGGGCTGATTGGTATCTGCTGACACGCAGAAACTTGATTGTTATCGCTAAGGCGCATGCAGCTTCCACCAATTGTTAATGCAGACAGAAAGCGCCATAACCTAATCACCTTCCGAAGAGGGTTGGGTGGCGATAGTTCTCGATGCGAAAGTGCGACCGTTGATGCATGTGATAGCCTTGAACATGACAGATGGGGGCCGATCGGACGTGGTGTTCCGCATCAGGCTGCGCTGGAGCCTTGAATTACGAGGGTAAGATCAGCCAGACTTCCCCGCTCTAGACGATAAAGTTAATGTCAGAGTGACAGCATACAAAAGACCCCACTATCAGGAGATTGGCTTGGAAGCGGCAAAAAGAAGCACCTACGATGGCTTCACAACAGGCTCTTGTTGTAATAGATGATGAAGAAGGATCGTATTGGACTCCTGCTAAGGAGTGGCATGAGGAGCAGAGGGGAGGGTCACCCGAAGATACCTTGATAACCTAATGCGGATGACTAAGCTATCTACTAGTACTAAAACAGCTTATATTGCAATATACCTCCTTCGCGTAGTGCCTAATTAGACAGTGCGTAATATAAAAGAATAGTATTAAGGCTTAAATAAGTAATAAATCTACTTATAATAAGAATTAACCTTCTAACTAGTAAAAGATAATTATAAAAGAATCTATTTTACGACTACTCGGGTAGGCGTAGCCTAGTAGAAAACACGCCCGATTAGTTCTACTATTATAGTAAAGAAATAAATAGCTATTATTACTTATATAGTAGCAAAAAAAAGGGGATTACCCGTTTAGATAGTAGTTAAAAAAAAGATAAATACCTCGCCGTTTACTTAACGAAGTACGCCGTTTAATTATATATAGCTATTTTAGACACGCGGTTTCTTAGAATAGTCTATTATAAAATAAGATAACGTAATAGATGCGCTTAAACTATCTATAAGTTAGTTTACTCTATACTATCTAGCCGATTTTAGTTAAAAGAGTAAACTACTATTATTA
>JAFISB010000404.1:0-14028 GCA_022560015.1 Diplodia mutila | reverse complement strand
CCCCCCCCCCCGGGAAAATGAAATGAAATTAAGTGTGGGGGAGTGATTGTATATGTGCAGCCCAGCAAGATCAAGCCAGCTCACGACGTTGTTGACGACGATAACGATGATGCTAGAAATGGCTTGCCGTTTCGATGGCCTCGCTGGTTCCCCTTTCATTCCGTTTCTTTCCATCCTGGTTGATTCTGCCAAACGGTGCGATGGATGTAGTGTAGCGCGAGAGCTAGACGCGGGGTTTTTGGTATTATGGTTAGCCGCATACTGTCTTTTTCTTCCCTCTGCCGGGCGTTGGGAATGACGGTAACATGCTGGAGGAAATCGCACGGATCCGTAAGCCGACCGCTCCCCATGGAGAGGATATGATCCTCAGCAATGGAGCCCCTGTGCTTTCGTTGGCTTTGCCATCCGTACGGACCAAAGCCACTGCAGCTGCTCAATGCCAAACACCCACTTCGCACAGTCCAAAGCTTTACCATACAATTGATCCCTGCAGATTCCCTATTGCCCGCCAGTGCTATCCCTGGCTTAGTTCAGTGGTAGCACTGGCGGATCCCAAGTCCCCTTGGACCTGGGTTCGACACTTGTCTACCAATTGCGCTGCCGTTTCGCAAATAATCCTCCCTTGAATCCCTAAGGTCGGGCTGAGGAGGGTTTCTGCGGGCTCTCCACCCGGAGAGCCAGTAGTTTTTGCTCATCAGCGCCTTGCTCCCTCCATTCCTTTGCCCCCCTCCCTCTCTTTCCCCACTCTTTTTTCCTTCATCACTTCTTTTCCCCGCGAGGCGGGACACTTGATTTGGACCGCGGGTTGTGGTGTGTGGCGGGTATCAATGATGGTAGCGAGAAGAGCTTTTTCTTTGGTAACAGTATTGGCGATCCAGGGTCCATCGAAAAGCGCCAGCCTCACACCACACCTGGCTTGCCGATGTTGCTGTCGTCGTCAACATATTCCAGTGGCCAATGAAGATAATCTCTCCATTCCGGTTCTATCTGCTCGGCGATTGCACTCACGCAGCGGTGTCCACGGTCGCCCAGCCACCAGAAGTTGGCGTGGTTGTGAAACACGATGCACCAATGGGCAAGGAATATCAGCGCTGCCGGGTGTCTCTGACGGATGAGGAAGATAAATTCCGGGAAAACGCGGATGGGCCAGATGAGGAGGAGACCAGGCTCGCGGTCAGGAGGTTGAACCATGATCTGGCGGAAACAGTTGCTGAGCGCAGCAACAGACTGTAGCAACGTCCTACGGATGGCTGGGTCAAAAGACTCGTGCAGCGCGATGGCCTTGAGCGTGTCGAAACGGTCCTGGATGCCAACATCGTCTAATGGAAGCAAATCCGTCGATTCAAAGGGAATGAAGGGCCCTAATCTTTCTGGAACGAGCATGGCCGAGATGGGACCTTGAGCTACCCAGACATAGGATGTTTTCAAGATCTCATTGACGCCTCGCATGAGCATGAACACTTCGCAGGTGTCGTCGATTGGATCCGAGTGGCGGGGATCTGACGGGAACGGCAGTGAAGCACAGCGTAGCATTACCGTCAGGCTGGACAAAGTATACAGCTCGTCACAGTTTTCCGGCGTGATTGTTGGTAATGTCAAACGGAATCCGCTGATGGCCCGGTTCTGGTGGTTGGTTGAAATGACAAGCCACTTGGCACGCTGGTCCAGGTAAAGATGGGCAAGATGCAGGGCTGCCACGCCAAGGATGCCGTGCATGACAGCTTTGCTTGAGTAGCCAACACGTGGGTACGCGACCTGGTAGCATCGACGTATGCTGTCCATTTCGGACATGGTCAAAGCGGTGTACGTCGAGAAATGATGAAGCAGCTGCAAGTCACGCTGCCAGTCCATGACCGCAACGCTGTCAGTGAAGCGGCCCATGATGTCTCGCTCGTGGATGGCGCGCGACAGCATGTTGAACGGATTCTGGTCCGAGGGCGGTTGTGCGCTTGGCCACGTGAGTACAGGCGTGTCATTCTTGCTGGACTCTGACGACTGCGACTTGCGGCTGGATGGTATAGACTTTAGCCGCTCCCGGTCAGATTGCTACATGGCGTCAGTTGCTCTCCATCTCAAGGCTCCACCGGATCTGCTCATTTCTCCGTGGTGGTAAGGCGGAAGGATGGCTGGGCGCAAATGCACGGGCATGAGAGGAGACCGGAAATAACAGATTATTTCCGAGCCAGGGCAGCGCCCTCGTGAAGATATTGACGGCGCTCCTGGGTTGGGCTTTCTCGCGCCATCAAGGCCGGAGAACAGCGTGCCGGGCATGGAGGACGGGCAGACAGGCCTGGAGGACTTACATTCGAGAAGACTATGCTCTGGGTGCCGGAGGTCGTGGGGCTGTCGCCAGAGGCATGGGAGGCGGACGACGAAGCCTGGGGCAGCGGCGGAGGGGCATCTTGCTGGGTGAGACTGCACTCGACGCCGTGCCTGGCGCAGTGGTTACAGGGCCGCTGCTCGTCGCACTGGAAGCACCCGGGGCATCAGCTTGAGCTCTCAAGCGCGTCGTACGATGCTGGAGATGGCGGAGGCGGGAGAGGAGGGGCAGCCAGCAACACCAACCTTGACGCGCCGCCGCTTGCACTGCACACATCCGTTTCGGCTCTTCTTGTGCCCTGCTCGAGACCGTCAACGCGTCACGGGAAGATCAAAAGGCGGCGTGAACAGCCGCGGCCGCCACCCTTTTCCCCCTACCTAAGCGAGGCATTTTCGCTCGCGCGCCGCTGGCTGGCGCGGACGAGACGATGGTCAGAAGGGCGCTGGGCCACTGCTGCTGGATCGGCCGAGTTGATATGGAAGGCGGCCCGCTGCCGGTGCGCTGCTCCGCCGGGTGAGAAGTGAGTCGCTGTTGTTGGAGTGCCTAATGACAGTGCCACATTCGTTCGGCTCGGTAGGTTACTGCCCGTTATCCCATCCTCGACGCTTGGCCCTGGCCGGCTGCCGAGAACAGCGAACACCACCGGGCTGCTCGCGCCTGCCTTTACATAGGGCGCGGCCAGCCCGGCACCACGGCCGCGCCTGAGACGCCTTGCCCTGCTCACTGCTGTGCTCACCGACATCGAGGCGCGCTGCTGCGGTCTGCTGGGCCAGGCACCCGCGCAGGCTACCGGCCCTGCCTGCAACGAGGAAAAAACACAAGCGCATCAGTAGTAGTACAGCCGCGACCAGCTCACCTCTGCGACGGCGACTCGCGCAGCGCCGGCTTTGCTGATGGGGGCTCCCTCATCGGGCGGTTGGAGAGACGCTGGAGGCCGGCTGGAGCGCTGCGGCGCCTTGGGGTGCGCCCGCCTTTAAAAGGTACACACCGCAGATTGCGTTTCTTCACTCGCACTCGGTTTGCACGAACGGTTATCCCAGACGGCCTTTCCCGCGCCGCGGTACGCCCCGTGGCCGTCCGCAATGACGGTGCCGTCAAGGGCTGGCTTGCCCGCCGGGTGCCACTCTCATTGGCCATTGCGCAAAACCCTCGCTTTCGCATTCATCAGCCTGGATGGGGAAGCCCGACCACCTGATTATCACTACCTCCTCTGAACCCTGCCTCGCGCACCTGCAGCAAAAATTGCACTCCAGCTGCGTCTGGCAGCATGCGCCAGCCCCCGGCCGTCGCCTGAACCCACTCCTGCTGCCCGTTGCCCATTGGTTTTGCACGCCTTGCACCACGCCCGAAGCCTGGCCTGAATCATTGCTCTCATAAAGATCCACCAGCTTAACCCTATGTATCTCCGGTCCGCAGACGCCTTTCCATCCAATTCCAATGATGCCGTCAGACCCATAGATCTGCGGTAAAAACCAAAACAGCGAACACCCCCGCCCACACACATGAGCACAGTCCCCTACTCATTAACCAAACTTGGCTGATTATCTGCACCTCGCGTCGCTTCAGAACTCCATGCCGTCCGCCTCCTCCCGGGGCCTCTTGCTGGCCTTCTCGTCCTTTATCAGCCCGGTGACAAACCCCCGGAAGAACTCGACATAAGGCCGCAGCCTCGTCTTCTCCCAATCCGGCATTTTCTTTGCCGCATCGTCCGTTTCCATTGCGCCTGCGTTCGCCCGGGTCCACTCGTCGATCTCGCTCAACAGCTCGGTGACGGTCGGCACTCCGAGTGGATCGAACTCCTCGACGTTGCGGGTGTCAATGGGCACACAGACCCGGCCCGTGCCGGGATGAACAACGAATGGCGATTTCAGCAAATGATTCAACTTCTTGGACACCTCCGCATCGAGTCGTGGGTATGTGTACTCAAGGAGGATATCCTGCTTGGCTTCTTTTAGCGCCTTCGGGTCGAGTGTGCTTGAGGCACCGGAAGAAGCGAGCGTGTCTATGTCAGCCCACTTCTGAGACGAGGGCCGTGATGGTGCCGAGTCCCATTTCTTCTGCAAGGCCGCCGCAAGCTGCTTGTCGGGGATAAGGGAAAGAAGGCGGGCCGACTTCTCGGGCGATGCCCAAGGGTCTTGTTCTAGAAGGATGTTTGTCTGAAAATGCGCCCGCAGAGTCTTGAGGCTTCGCCTGTTACCAGTGTTAGTGGAATCGGCCGCAATCGCGGGGAGCAAGCGGGAACACACTCAAGGTGTGGATGTAATGGTCTCTTCACATTCACCTTCTTTCCACCCTGGTCACCTCCCTTCAGTAGCTCCAGGTAACCTGCGATCGCTCTCCTCTTTTGATCGTCCATGTCCCTTGCGCGCTTGTCGCACACCCAAGCGTGAGCGCCACGACGTCCGGAATACACCCATAGGATGTGTATAAATCCAAAGTCTTCCTTGAGCGCTACATCCACAACTTTTATTGCCATGGTGATGAATGACCAGCACTGATGACAGATGTTGGCACCAGTGCAGCACGTTCTAATCTCGTCGTAATCTGTCATATCAATGTCGAAGACAAGCTCTTTGGAAATAGGCTTGAACGCGGTCGAATTGCGTAGAGACTTGCGGTCTCGAGGGTTTGTGGAGTATACAGGCCCAATTTCGAAACGTGATGGGATCATTTGCACGCATTGCTTGCGGAGGCTATGCCGCATGTCAGCTTGCTCCCGGAGTATACTATGAGGACTGCTCGTACAGGTCTGCGGTCGGGAAGGATTGATATCTGAGGTACGCATCATTTTGCAGGGTGAAAGCGAACTCGCGATGGGCGAAGTCTGTCGACGGAGAAGGCGAATGATTCAGCCATTGGAAAAGGTGTCGGAATGGAAACAAGCGCTGGTAGAAAGCACGCATGATTTCTGGATCGGAGTAGCCGGCGGAGGGCGCAGACTTCCTGTGGAACTGTTAGCGCTGCTCCAACCCGCATTTCCATGACGGGGCCTACACTGTCTCCTGCGGCACTGCTGACGACGAGAACTCCTCGTCCGAATCCTCCGCATCCATCATCTCCTCCAACGCCTTCTTATCATCTTCCACGTCGGAACTCGGGGGGTGCTGCCCATTGGTGGCTGGCGCGTCCGGGAGGTCGACGTCTTCGCCCTGCGAGGAGCCTGGAGTGACTGAGTGCGGCATCGTGGATGGTGCTTTTGTGGTGTTCTGTTGGACTGCAGCTGGAAAGAGGCGATCGACCTCGCGGAGGAAGACGCGAGCGCGACGCGTCGCGCGTCAGGAGAGGCCCGTGCACGGAACCCCGGACGAGGTCCTGTCAACTCGGTCATTTCGTGTCCTCCAGGTGAAACACACAGTATCCGAAGCGACGCTGGAATGCAGCCCAAAGAATCCGTACGCCGTCAAGATGCCCCCCGCGGAGGCGTTGGTGTCAGGTGAAGGCTGGATATCGGATGAGTCAAGCTTTTATGGTAATGCAGCCTCAGAACAGCTCTTCGCTGTTGCCGACCCTTATCTTGCCTAGTGTGCTCTGACAATCGCGTTGTCATAGGGGACGATGAGACCGTCGACGCTCTGGAGAGGCGCAGCAGTTCGCTCAACGCGTCAGAGTACTGGTCTACTCATGGAAGCCTCGTATCGACTATCGCCTACAAAGCACGTGCTCGCACGCGTCCTTCCTCGACGCTGAAAGGTGCCAAGCAAGACGGCCCTGCCGTTGTGAGCGGAGAGCCGGACGAGCTCGCCTACCCGCACGACGGTTATCCTAAATGGTATCAATCGTCAGAGACTGTCTCGGAGTTCTTGAAGCGCTGCCCACCGGATATGACCGTAATGGAAGAAACCGGTATCGATTGGTTCTGGGTAAACAATCCGTACAAGTCAGCTCAATCCAAGGAGAATCCTGATCTTGAGGCATTCCAAGATGCTGGTAATGGTCTGCTTGAAGGCTACCGTGAGAAGAGAGAAGACCTCAAGGAGAAGAATCCTGGCATGAGAAAGGGTACTATCACAGGCAAGCTGTTCAAAGATCGAGAGAAGCTCAAGCAACAGATAGCTGAGCTGGCTCGCGAGACGCACGTAGTGTGTGGCAAGGTCACTACCGTCCAGCCCAGGGCGCGAGCCCCGCTTCATGTTCATGCTAACCTGCAATGTAGTGGTTGCTCTTCCCTCGCTGGGACGACGTTCCGAGGCTTTGGAAGCAGGTCTGTCTGGCCGTACTTGACAATCGCCTTGGGCCTACCGCAAAAGTTGCGACAAAAAGTGCCAACAAGAAGGACCCTTACGGCGTGATCGTCATTTACACTCGGGACTGTTTTGACGTTGACGACGTCCACCGTGTTCTCCTGGCGCTGGTGGACCTCGGTCTGGCGTCTGACAGTGACGACGCGCGAAAAACTTGGTACAAGATGGATGCGTACACCTACCTGCAGCTGAACTCGGGGAATGAGTACAATCTGCCCGCAAGCCTTTATTCGAGCAGGGACATGCTCAAGAGTGAAGCTTCGGCTGCGAAGCGAAAAGGGGAGGACATGCACTCACCACAACCAAAGTCTAAGGGAAAGCAGAGGTCAATTGCGGACATGTTCCGTTGAATTGCCCCGCCGCGTTGCAGTCATGGCAGGCCACATATAGCGATCGGCTCGTACAGTACTCATATTCGTGCTCTGCTTCCGTCTTGCTATTTTGCTATATATCCCATTTGTTTTGCTACTAGCTGTATGATCCATTCACACGAATATTCGTAATCGGTAGGTAGTCATTGCGTACTTTGATCGGTCGTAGCGAAGAAGAAGCGGAGTAAAGTCATGCCATGAGGGTATTAGGTGCTACACTCTTTCTACATGGCTAGCTGGATCTAATGGCTGGACATAAATATGAGATTTTAAACTACACAAACACGTCCGGATGTTAGTTTCGACTACCTATATAAGATCCCTATGAGGCAGTTGCGGTTGGGCTCAATTATTTTGGGACCCGCTGTGTGGAGAGCTTGTGAGTTCCGCTACAGTGCTTTTTAAGCAATTCATTAACCGTGGAAGGCTGGGTTGGATCAAATTTCGGCAATGGAGTTGGAGCCCAAGACAGTTGATATGCCATCCAGGCTGATGTAAGCGCTGATCGAGAGATTACGACAGCCGAGTGCCCAGCTTCGATGGATCAGGTACAACGCTAGGACTATAGCGTTAAGAGCGTGCTCAAATTCTGTCCATGATTACAGCTCAAGATCTCCAACAACAGCTCTGTGATCACTTATGTAAACACCATCGTCGAACTTGTTTGCAAGTACGGCGTATTCCTTGTAGGCACCAATGGAAGACGTCGAGTTCTTCCACGGCCCCGCGAAGATAAAATCAATGCGTTTGAGTGGCCCGTCTGCCGAACTGAAACCCGTGAATGTGAGATTGTTTCCATACCATAGCTCCTCCAGAACACTATCTCTGATGTCTCTAACCACCGAAGGCGGATTGCTGAGGTATTGATAGGCTTCACCAGTTGGCTCGCTGTTGAAATCGCCGGTAAGAATGACTGGCAGCGCGGTTGCATTGGCGTATTTGCTGAGGTAGTCATTGATGTAGTTGGTGATCAGCTCCGCAGATTTCTGCCTCGAAACAGAGCCCGCGTCATCAAGATGGGTGTTGAGCATGAGGACCCGCTTGCTGCTGTCACGGTGGCGGAAGCGACCAATGGTGACGATGCGAATGCTGCTAGCATCCCATCCGAGCGATGGCACACTAGGAGTCTCTGAAAGCCAAAAGTACTGGTAGTCTTCGACGTCCCAGATGGCAGGGCGATAGAGAATGGGCGAGTACTCTCCGGCCTCTTTCCCGTCGTCGCGGCCTACGCCAAGGTAGGCCCACTCGGCTGCATCAGACTGCGGGGTCGCGTCGACCTGGATGTAGTTCAGATCGGAGGAAGTGCCGCTGTTCAAGCCAGACATGACATCGACCAGCTGGTTGTGGAGGACCTCCTGCAGGCCGATGAAAGCCTCCTGGTTGTGGATGGTATGGAAGCGTAGCTCGTTGAGCAGCCTCGGGGCTCTCACACGCCACGGCTCCTCACCCACGAAGGGGCTCGTGGTCGCATACCGAATGTTGTGCGTGATGATTCGCAGCGGGAGAGCAGCGTAAAGAGTCTTCATGATGGACAATGAGTGCTGTTGGCTGCTACCGGGGCCCGGCGCAGGCTGCCATCTCAAATACCCGCAGAACCCCATGTCGCCCAATGGCTGAGACAGCAGGCGGGGCCGGTCAATATTATCGAGTTGTATCACATGGTGGCCCTGTTGGGCAGGATGCAGAGCCAGAATCCGGATGGCTGGAGGACGGGATGATGGAAGGGGCGGGGACAGGGCCGACTTAAGCGACCCCACCATGACGACGAAATCGTTCGTGGTCCGTGTGCAGAGGGGCTCTTGCTCGTCAAACACCTTTCGCTGCGCGCCTGCCCGTTCTTGCAATCTCACCCCTCTTACACCCTTCCGCTCCCTCGCTACTCGCCGCTGCCCACCATGGCCGAGTCAACTGAGATCGGTATGCCTCCAATCGCTGCCGCCTGCCGCCGCTGTTGCTGCCGTTGCGCTCTACGTCATAGCACAGCTCAGCTCTTGACGGCCAGCTTCCAATGCTTCACGCACGCGCTGACACGCCCACAGACTACACGCTCAACAACCCCGATACCCTCACCAAGTACAAGGAAGCCGCCAAGATCTCCCAGGCCGTCCTTGAGACTGTTACGGGTGCGCTCCCCCTGCTGCCGTGCTAGCGCTGTTCCTGGCGATCACCCCACAACTTGATATTGACGCTGCCCGTAGGATGGTGCATCGAGGGCGCCAAGATCATTGACATCTGCGAGCGCGGTGACAAGCTTCTGGACGAGAAGGTCGCTACCGTCTACAAGGGCAAGAAGATCCCCAAGGGCATTGCGCACCCCACCACCATCTCGCCCTCACCCTACGTCACGCCTTACACCCCGATCAAGTCCGACACTGAGGAGGCTGAGCGCACTCTGAAGCCTGGTGATGTCATCAAGATTCAGCTGGGTGCTCAGATTGACAACCTGGGAACCATTGTCTGCGACACCATCATCATCCCCTCGCATGAGCATAAGGATGATGTTATCCCTAGCCGTCAAGCCGATCTCCTGCTTGCTACCCACTATGCGAACGAGCTCCTCCTGAGGCTGATGCTGCCGCCTGGTACCCTTGCTTCCGGTACCGACGAAGAGAAGAAGAAGGCGCAGGCCCAGAAGCCTTACACCCAGGCTCAGATGACCCAGATGCTCGAAAAGGTTGTCAAGAGCTTCGAGTGCAATCTTGTTGAGAGCACCACGTCGTGGGTCTTCGGCCGGTCAGAAATCGAGGGCGAGAAGAAGATCATCCTTGCTCCGGGCGAGGGCGTCAGAGGCGATGGCACTCCCGAGGTTGGCGACGTCTGGGGCGTCGAAGTTGGTGTCAGCTTGGGCTCCGGCAAGGTCAAGAATCTGCCCGACCGCACCACCCTTCACCGCCGCACCAACACCACCTACGGCCTCAAGCGCCCTAGCTCTAGGGCCACTCTGTCTGAGATTGTGAAGAAGTTCGGCAACTTCCCCTTCAGCTTGCGCCAGCTTGAGGATGAGCGCGCTGGCAAGGTCGGTATCGTTGAGTGCGTCCGTGGTGGCGTCGTCCGCGCGTACGAGGTGGTTGGTGATAAGGATAACGAGGCTGTCGCCAGAGTTCTGTCCACCATTGGTAAGTTTATTGATTTCCTTACATTTTGCCGTCTTTCCACGCATACGTCCTACGCAGATGGAAAGTACTGGAGTTGCCGGCTGTTCTCGAGAGGAAACCCGGAAAGAGGAGAGCCAAATCGCCATGACCGACTTACTTTGACCTCTGGGACTATGTCGAGGTGATTCAACAACACCTCAAGAGATGACGATTTCAAGGCCTGGTCTTTCGTTGCAATACTCGATCAACAGAGCCGTGTCGATCCATGCGAGTTGCTTCATGGCCAAATCTATCGCTGAGGGTTGGCCCCGGACAGCCAAGGTCCGTGAGACTTGTTGGTTGAGGCAGGCACCAGGGGAAAAGCTTCTCGCGCAGGGCGAGAAGGAAAATTGAAAAGTCGTCCGTCTGCTCCTCTGCAGCCAGTACGACGTAAACGCTACCCAGACAGCTTCCTCGGCTCTTTACACGAGATTGGCCTGTCTCGGTAACGCTTGATGAGAGCGCTCAATTTGAAAGTCCCACCCCTTTGCGTTTGCCGGTACACCCATGATAATGGATGTACCGGCAAATGCAAAGGGGATATATCCGGTCCAGGCAGCTGCTCCAAGTTACATCGTGGACGCATCTGCGTTGCGTTCTATCCTACCTTTCGCCCGGGGACCGTTCCCGTGCTTCCGTCTGCTATTCTGTTATAATGCCTAATTGAAACACTGCCTTCTTGATTCGAGGCGCTAACTAGAACTACAGCCATCACCAAGAACGGTATCACCCGTCTCGCTGCGCCCCAGAGTCCCGATGTCGAGAAGCTGCAGACGGACAAGAAGATCACCGACGAGGAGATCCTCAAGATCCTTGAGCAGCCCATTGGAAAGGCCACGAGCGCTAAGCCCAAGAACAAGAAGAAGAAGAAGAAGCCCGCTAAGAAGGATAACAAGGAGGAGGAGGGCGAGTCTTCGGCGGAGGAGTAGGAGTAAGCCGCAAACCAACTCCGTATGTACGTCACTTTATGGCATTGCCTATGAAACAAGGTCGCGGAGGCGTGGCGCCACTTTGTGTTGGGCAATGCCTTAGTGAAGCCGTCTCGAGGCATGGCGGCGTGCATGCTCTGTGACGTGGGAGTGGCAACGAGCAGCAAACATGATTAGCACTAGCAGCTCCAACGAGCAGTGAACAATAGCAAAACGTTTGGAAAGACAATAAGTCACGGGCTGCGTGAAGGTGAGAGGATGCCGTGAAGTCAATAGCAGCGAATGGCTATTGGGGACAGGTCCATATTATGTCCTGCCGCCCGCCGCAACCCTCCCAAACCTCTTCAACACCAGCACCTTCCACAACGACAGCTTGATACGCACGTCTTCCGCGTCGTCCGCGTAGAAGCTTCTCTGACAGCTGTGTTTGCAGCCCCCTGGCTGACGGCGACGACCAGCAAAAGCGTGCTCTCGCGGCGAAGGCTCGCACCTCCGCGCCGCCAGCATCGTCACGGCCTCACCTTTCGCCAACACGAAAAAAAAAAGGTCACCCAGTGCTAGAGAGCCTCCTTTTCTCAGTTTCGTCACCCCCCTTTCTAGCCGAGTCTGCCCATTTTATTTCTTGTGTTTTCGTTGCAGTGAGGCGCAACAAGGGGGCGCAGAGGAATAGTCCCAAGCTGCCCGAGGGACCTCCGGCCGCGCTTTGGTTTCCTTCGCGAGCCGTCCTCTTCGTCTTAACATCTCCGCCGCCGCACACAACGCGTGCGCCGCCCTTCCGCGCAACCACCCCATTCGGCTCGCAGACGCGTCGTAGGTTCCTTGTCTCTTCATTTTGCGTGCCCATGCTAACCCTCGAGCAGGATCGCGCTCTTGCAGCCGATTTGCACCATGCCTCCGTCAAGGCCTTCGCGCAGGTCCAACGCCCGGACGAATGCCTCCAGCCCGGACGGTTCCCATGCCACCAACTCGCCTGCGCCTCAAGTTGCCCCGCCGAAAGAGAAGGGCCAGTCATCGCTCGACAGCTGGATTGAGCCGCCGCCCAGGACTCCTGTCCCGAGCTTCGAAGATGTCGGGTTCGAGAGGCAGGGTGTCCTCACGACCATGCAGCCTCTCGGCGTGAGGCCTACGGCAAAGGACAGGGCAAGGTCTAGGGTTGATGGCCTGCGCCGCTCTGTGACGGGCAAGAACGGGCAGCTGTCTGGGGCTGAGGATGCGCGCGACACGCCCGACGTCGACGGCACACAACCGGCGGAGGACAGGGACAGGAACCCTCAGGACTACGTACCCGTAATACCGCCCAACAGGGATGAAGAGGAGGATGACGACTACACGCCAGCCAGCAAGAAGAAGAAGAACAAGAAGGGCAGGGCCTCGAAGCGTGGCTCGAAGAGCGAGACGCCAGTTGGCTCGGTCCGCCCAACCGCAGCCCCGAGCACTCCGGACAACCGGTCGCCGACGCCTCTCGAGGAGGAGACAGGCAACAACGGGGTTTCTATGGGCGTCGAGAAGGCTCTCCGCGGCGCTTTAGCGAAGGTTGAGAGTACCGGCCACACAAAGATCGGCACTGTGCTAAGACGTCTCTCTCAACAGAGCAAAAAAGACAAGGGTCTTGCTGAGCTTCTCAGTTACGTTGCAAAGCACAACGGCAAGGCCCCCACCCAGGAGAAGCAGGCCGAATTCGACCGCTATGTCAAGCGCGCCAGAAAGGCACCCCCGCAGGATCAGGAGGAGGAGAGTATCGAGAGAAGCCCCAAGCGCGCGCGCATCTCGCGTGGTGCCAACAGCCTCGCTTTGACGCCCTCGCAATTCGCGCAGTCACCCTCGCCATCCTCCCCAGCAAAGTCGACCACCATCCACCCATCTTCCGCAATCCAATCTCCAGCCCCCGAGGAACTATCCTCCGAGCGTGCTGACACTCCTCCGAAGGAACCTACTGCGGCCGACATGGGGGCCAGCGCCAACGGCTTGGCCTCTTCCGCCGTGCACTCCCCGCGTTCGAGGCGCGCTAGTATATCCTCCATCTCATCTCTGAGCTCGGTCGACGAGAACATCGCCGCAGGCCCGCCTCCCGATGTGTTGGAGGACCCTGCCATCAGCAGGCCGTCAACGGTTGGGCCTTCTATGAACGGTGCCAGCAAGCTGAACATCAGGACGAAGAAGCCGCTTCCCAAGAAGGCCGGTAGTAACAAGCGCTCTCCTGACGATGCCGGCTTGACCGAGTCGGAAGACGAGGAGTTGCAGGCAAAGCGCCGCAAATACAGCGAGGAGCTGAAGGACGTCACGACGTTCAACAGAAACATTCCCATGAGCAGCATTAGACGTGAACTCTCAGCGACAGATATCCCTACTCTCAACGAGTCCCCCGTTCTGCCTCCGCCCAAGAAGCAGAAGCTCAAGCTCACCAACGGCCTCCTCAAGAAGTCGGCCCTTCAAGCAAGTAGCAGTGCCGCGTCACCCCTCTCAGATGGGTTCCCGCCACATGGATCCGGACCTGCCACGCGTGCTACCACGCCTAACCTCAACGCAGATGGCAACGACAGGCCGTCAAAGAGGCAGAAGACGTCGGCTCGCACAAAGCACTCGTAAGTTCTTCTCATGCAACCTTTGGTGCCTGGGGCGACAGGCATGACTTGGCGCTTCCCGCAGCTTCACCTACACGTGTTTCTTGGCTCCTGCTTGTTTCACACTGCCATCGGGCCACTCAAGACGGCTTGGGCAGGGGGGACGTGAAGAATGCCAAATAGTCGGCTGAGGAGCGGAAGAGCGTCGCTAATGTCCCGGTGTGCATTTTAGGCCGATCAAGAATAGGACGGGTGGTGTCGCGGGCGTTGCTCGTGCGAGTGGCGGAATGGAATCCCCGATCGGCTACGATGACAACGACACGGTAAGTTACCAAATCTCCGCCAACCCTCCCACTAGCCCTCTCACCCTTTACCTTTTCGAGCTCTTTCCACCGCCATCCACCACCCCCCCCCCCCCCCCCCCCCCCCCCCCCCCCCCCCCCCCCCCCAGCCCCCCAACCCCCCCTCCCCC
>JAFISB010000403.1:0-14034 GCA_022560015.1 Diplodia mutila | reverse complement strand
ACAGTTAGTGGCTGATCGAATAGATGTTGACTTCCGTCGAATGAAGTGGTAGGTGTTTGTCTTCGTCTTCGTGTCCATGAGCGCGTGACGGTGCTGGTGCTCGGTCTTGGCGCTTCGCTTTGGCGATTAATCAGATATGTAGATAGACAGACAGGCAGGCACGGACGCACCCTGTCTAGAGCGTGGCTGAGGCGGCTAGCTGCTGTAAACGCACTCCTGTCGGCGAGTAGCCAGCGCCCGGTGCCGGTATCAGTGACCGTCCGCGACGATTGCTTCCACTCACCCTAGTCGGCGACGACTCTCAGGCGAACCATTAAAATTTTTTTGGTCGGCTAGAACGAAACTGTAACCTGCCCTTGTTGTGCAGCGGCGTGAGCATGCGAGTCGATCTGATGGTCGATTTTTTCACGCCAAGCTTCTTGCGAAACCAGGTAGGCTTCTGCCTCAACGCCAGGTAGCCAAATAAAATGCCGCACTAGTGAGGTGAGAACTGTTGATTTGGAGCATGAGGATCGGACAGCTCCTTTAAAGGAGTGCGGTCTGGTGGCATGAGGGTGGTGTAAAGAAGTCGTGTTGGTGGGCGTCGCGATTTCGATGCGCACGCGCGCGGTGGACCGTGCGAGAGCTTTCGTCCTAACACTGTAATCGACGAAAGGGGCCACCGTCGCGGGAAACAGCTGATACCCTGCACCATGCTGAAGATCCTGTAGGTGTCGGAGGGCCAAGGCCGCTCGCGTGCCTCTCTTTACAACCCTAGCCGCATGTATGTAGAACAGAGAGAGGACCGACAAGAATGGCAAGCCTTGGGAGAGGCCCGCATGTGGTAGGGCAAGAACGGTTGATGCCTCTTTATTGACGGCGACCGACACACTCCGGTCCGAGCAAAAGACTTCGATCCACCTGGCTAGCGCTTCTGGGACCCTTTTTGCTCGTAGTCACCGGACGATCACCTCTCGGGTTCCAAATTTACTTGGCGTTGGGCCTAAGTTGTCTTCGATTGAGCTTATTTTCCTAGCATAGCTACTTCACCCATATAAACCTCCAACTGATCCAGCTTTTGCATGACAAACTGGCATAGCTCTGTCTCAGATACTTGAGCCAGAGCATCAATTTCGGGCCGCAGCTCCCGCAGAGTTTTCCACGCTGAATTATCCGGACCTTCAAAGCATGCATATAACAGTTCGTGGAACCAAAATCTCCCATCCTCCATCGATAGTCGCATTAATTGAGAGAGCTTTTCTTCAGTATCGATGCGCCCTTTCTCGACAGTTTGCAACTCGTCAAGGAAAATTTGAAATAGTTGG
Organism: Diplodia mutila; assembly: GCA_022560015.1. Classification (NCBI taxonomy): domain Eukaryota; kingdom Fungi; phylum Ascomycota; class Dothideomycetes; order Botryosphaeriales; family Botryosphaeriaceae; genus Diplodia; species Diplodia mutila. Next base: position 12,730 of record JAFISB010000403.1, on the reverse strand, counting down.
TCGTTCCAAAGACGTTCGGAAGAGTCCCAATAGACAGGCTTTTTGATCAAGAGCCATCTAGGGGGGGAATAAAACATTTGGAAGGGTGCCGTATACGTCCATTCCCAATCGAGCACAGCGACAATAGTAAGGTCTGCTGGGGCCTTGACTAGAATGTTGCCAAATCGAAAATCGTCGTTGAGCAATCGAGATGCGCTACGTTTGTGCATTTCAGAGACGAAAAGTGGCACGGCGGATTTGAATGTTTTCCTAAAGACGTATTTCGAGCGGGCATCTTCAGCGTCGTCGACGGAATTCAGCTGGTTGTGCAGGTGTTGAAGGTCTTGATCGGCCACATGTTCGAAGTATTCGCTACTTGAAACGAAATTTTTCGATAGTTTTCCTACCTAAATCAGACTTCAAGCTTGTAAGGGGGGAACTAAATATAACATACGCCCTACTTTGACTCCTCCGTGTGCCTCAATCTCCTGGATCTTGAGAGTCAGGGGAGGACCCTTCATACTGATAGCACCGTGTTTTTCGAGGGTAAGAGACCCAGTTCGAGGGAACTTGATTTTTGACAGGTCTAGAAGGTACCCAGCGATCTGCCGGTAAACTTTTCGTAGATCTTCTTCGGGAACGTCATGCCTCAAGATGCGTCCGCTGGCTGGAGGAGGCTGAGCTTGCCAGAGGTGTCCGAGAGAGTGGCCTTCGACGTAATCCATGATGATGAAGGGACCAAGCCCCATGTAATTTTCTTCTGATTTCCCCCATGCGTGCACTGTTGGGACTGGAATGCGCGTTCTGTCTTTCACCAAGCGCATTGCCGCAACTTCTTGCTGAAGCTTACCATCTCTATCCATAGCCTTTCCTGCCACTGCAAACCGTGCCATCCATTGGACGCCATCGTGAAAGCGAACTTTGCAACACCAATTGAAGGATCCACAGCAGTCGTCGATAAGCGTGCAAGGGTGGCCATCGCGGAAAGTCGAGACCCATGCGGCGATTTTGGGCTTTTGTTCGCGGTACAGCTTGAACCATTGAAGGCACTGGCGCTCGTGTTGAGCCTCCACGCGCTCGTCCCAGTCCATGGAAGCCAAGTGAGGAGTGTGGCACGCTGCAGGGAGATGAGAGAAGTGCGTGTTGTGTTGTTGTGCCTATCGGACGCCGGTAGTTCGTCGATCCGTTGATGGTGTGAGAAGTGCGGGTGCACAAAACCCCGCTCCATACCCCGCACTAATGCGTGTCCCGTGCGTCTTATCTACGCATTTTCCTCGGCATCAAGAGTTTTGCACTCAAACAGGCAGGCAGCTACCTTGATGTGTTGCATTTAAGATGACCATATAATGGTGTGAATATCGCTTTGCCTTCGCCTAGTCCAACATATCCATCTGACGCGTGCAGCCTTATCAACATGTCAACAAGCGCGAACAGTGGAGGCAGTGGAAGCGGCGACAGCCATCAAAGCAACACGAGCGCCAGTCGCACCACAGGCAACACAAACAATTCTTCTTCCGGACCTCTACACAGTGAGCAACAAATCGCCGATAGGGCCGCCGTCAAAGAAGCCCTTGAAGATTCTGCTTCTGCGGAACTCATGAAAAAGATGGGAGAATCATCCCAAGAACGACGTCGAAGGGGTTGTAAGTAACAAGCTTAGCCATTGTACTTTCAAGTCTAATGTGAATGCTACAGAACATTACAAAACTTCGACCTCCTTTCCAACCCCGACCATATATTATGAGATTTTTGTGTCAAAATTCATACTTGGATATCTTCAAGGCTTTTATCATGGCGATTTTGGATTCTCTAGGCCTCATTTTCAAGCAATGTGCCGCTCATGTCTGTTGAATAGGAGTCTTGTTGGACACTTTATCTTATTTTCGCCAACTTATTATAATAAGCAAACAAGATCCATCTTTACTAACAGTTCTCCATGGCGTGTTCTTTTTTTCTACAACAGTTATTGGCTTGAATCTCTCTTTCCCTGTCCAGAATAATACTCTATTTTCAGCAGAATAGCGCTGCATAAATATATCTATTTACCGCCTCTTTCCACCATTGAAGTCTTCAGCTTGCGCAACGGTCAAAGTTCCAGCAGGCACATAGTGTGTCTTTACCGCATACGCAGCTACTACATCTTTTTTTTTTTTAAAAAAAAAAAAGAAAAAAGCCGTGTCCCTTTCCACTAGTTATCCCAATTCAGGAATGCAGAGCGGAGCGGAGAGAGCTACTGCGACCACGGTCGGAGCTCGATCCAGGTTTGTTTCTAGAAGGCGAAGCATATAGATAGATAGATAAATTTATTTCTTCTCGATATAACCCCCTTACGGGTCCATGCGGGGTGGCTATCTGCTTTTTGTTTTACACGAGGGGGAAAACCTTTTCGCCAGGCAAAAACCCCTCTCTTCTCTCTTGGTGCGTTTTCTATTCTTAATCTGTCTTTTATTCTTACTAGTAGAGGTTGCTGTAGCAGCCCTCTACTTATCCGCTTAGTCCGCTCAGTTCTCTTCCTCGCTGTTTTCCGGGTCCTGGTTGTCCTGGTGGTTCGCCTGGGGTTCTTCCTGGCCGCTTTCCAGCTGCATTTCCCTTGCCATGTTAAACTTTTCCAGTAGTCCAAGGCTAATAAACCAGCTTAAGGCGGCTTTGACTCCCTTCTTTGTAGAGAGGATGGTGTGGTAGTCAGTGGATTCTGCCTTTTGAAGCATCTGCGCCCTGCCTAGGATACATGGTCGAATGGATTGAGCCCTCGAATGAACTCGACATTGATTCTCCTTTAGTACTAGCGCTCCCGTCCTCTCCGCCTTTTGCTCGCCTCATCAGAATTCTGCCGCTGCCCGTCTCTCGCCAAACCGCATATCACCGAGAGTGGTAAAAAGGAGTTTCTTCCGTCTTAATCCATTATCTTATCTACTTGACTCGATCCAGATATTTAAGCGTGTCGCATCGACGCGTAGTAGACGCGTGGATGTTCCTCGCGTCTTTTCTTTCTCTCTCTCCTGCCTTTACTACTGACTTCTTTCCTACTAGGTCTTTACCCTAGCCCTCTACCCACCACATCAAGCTCGATTGACAGGAAAAACGGGTTTCTTCGATTACCGAGAGGATTACTGCATACTCATATGCAAGCCGTGCGCCTTCGTTGTCCCGCCATCCAATCTTCGCGGACATATCGCTACTAAGCATCTAGAAGAAGCTCGCCAAGCTTGTATACTCAATCCATTGTTAGCTAATGCTTCGCGGCCGGCCGATGCTCTTGCAGCGTACCTGAATCAAAGGTTCAAGATACTCGACCCACGAAATGTCATCGTTCCAAAGCCATCGCCGACGGCCGCGCCTATTCCAGGACTAAAGCTCTATCGCGGCTTTCAGTGCAGCCGCTGAGACTTCGTGCGGACGGAAACGAAATATGCGGAAGAAGTCGTGCAAAGACATTTTAACGTCCATCGCACCATCCCTCGTCGGCGTGGCGCCCAGAAGAAAATCCCCAGCGCGTCTACGGAGGACGACGGTCCGATGTTTTGGAAAGTCTACTGCCAGCGCTTCTTCGCCGCCGGGCCGCAGAGCTCGTACTTTACCGTCTCAGTCTCTACGGAGATCGAGAAACAGAGGCAATCCAAGTCTCTAGCGAAGGCTGATATCGTCCAGGCGCTGTTGGCCGAAGAGCTCGAGCGAAGTGGGTACGAACAGCAGCGCGCCGCGCCAACGTACGACGATCGACCGAGCCAGACGAACGTCTCTCCATGGCTTGAGATGACACGCTGGCCACGGTACTTTGATGGTATTGAACCTGCTCGGGTGGTGCCGCTTGGATACGCCGCCAATCCAGTCACGGAACCATCTCTACATCTTCTCATTGACAGCCTCGATCGCATTGTTGAGCAGGCATATCAGTCAATACGCGAAGACAAAATCAACGTGTTTGACCAGGCCAGGATCAATAGTTTTATCGTCAGCCAGTCTGCGAAGGAAGATCGGATAATCATGGTTAAGCTGCAAAAGCAGACGTACCGCGCCTATAAAGACCTATGGAAACGGCTCCTCTGCTTCGCCTACCGCACTAGCAAGCCGACTTAGCCGACCTCGCTACCTTACCGATTTACCACCGCACAGCTCTTCCATCTACACCGCGCCATCTCCCTCGCCGAGGAGCTGCGTGCCATCCAAGAGGTAGGAGTGGATGGTTCGACGGTGACTAATGAGGAAAAAGATACCGTTGCCGATCTTGATAAGGCCTGTCTCTTGCTTTGCATTTCTCTGCTCGATCACACCCTCAAGGGAACGCAATTTGAGAGCGTCGTGCCCAGCTTCCTTGCCGTGCTCGGAGTGGACTAAAAGCCTGGCTGCGTCTTTCGCGGGCCGCTTAGCTACTCTCCCGACCTCTCAAAGTTCATCAAAATCGCCCAGATGCTTGTAATACAGAGAGCCGTCTTGGCGGCCGATGAAGGCGTCGTCGAGCACCCGTCAGACATGCTAGACGAGATGCGGGAGCGCTTTATGGTGCGTGGATCTCGCACTGCGTTTGACTGGGCCTGCCCGTCTACGGGCATACGCAAGAAAAGTGGTTAGTAACACCACCTCGCTCGGCTATATCTTATGGTCGGAGGACGGAGAGACGGTGACCTACAAAGACGCGAGCTTTAGCATGGATGCCTTCCGAAACTTCGTGGCGGCGCAGCTGAGGCAAGCCCAGCAGGAGCTAGGGGATCTCTTGATCCTCCATCCGGAAGAGAGCCGCGAGGATGTCGTGCCGACTTTCTCCCTACATCGGCTGCAGGACAACCACAGCAACAGCCAGGTTGGTTGGAATTTTCTGCAGGATCCGCACAACAAGGAGCACCTACAGGGAGGCGGCGATCGGTGGCTGCTCGACAGAGTTTCGAGCAACGACTGGCTCAGAGATGAGATGCTACTCGTCACACCAGAGGAACAGATACGGTGGAGGAAGAAGGCTGTGCACGCCTACTTTGCGAAGGTTGGTCAGTTTCTAGAGCGGCTTCTGCTCCTGATCCACTTCACGTCAGGCCAGCCGGCGCGGGACACCGAGTTGATGAGCGCCTACAGCACAGCAACACCACGCAAGGGCACCACCGGGATATTTTCATCGAGGATGGCTTTGTTGGCACGGTCACGTCCTACCACAAAGGGTACAACAGCACCGGGTCGACCAAGATCATCCACCGTTACCTGCCGAAGGAGGTCAGCGAGCTGCTCATTTATTACCTCTGGCTCGTACTTCCGTTCTGGGAGAAGCTCGACGTCCTAGCTAACAAGCGCAAGATCCCGCCACCGGTATATCTCTGGTCGAAAGGAACGGGGAGCTGGGACGCGGCCCGTCTGAGTAAGGTCATTGCTAGAGAGACAGAGGCTCATCTCAACACACGGCTGAACATCATGATGTACCGCCACATGGCCATCGCCATTTCCCGTCAGCATTTGAAACGTGGCGGTTTCAAGCGGGATTATGGGATCGATAAGAGACTAGCGGACGAACAGGCCAGTCGCGGCTCCTGGATTGCGGGGACAATCTACGTTAGAGGGCTTCTGGAGGCGCCAGGCCATGTTGAAGCAAGGAGGAGGGAATACCGAGCAGTAAGTAGGGAATGGCACAGGTTTCTTGTATTTCGGGTGTATTTAGGGTCCCGCAAACGCTCGGCTTGAGGAGAAAAACGATCAGAGGAGTACGGCGCATAAAAGAATACATATAATGATGTATGGTTTGGTCTGGTTTAGTTTATTTTTATTGTTTTATCGTTTTCTTTTAAAGAAACTTGTCAAACATCATTACTCATTGCAATTCATCATCATATCCTTAAATACGTTTATTATTTAACCCCTAACCCTTCTTATTACCACCTACCGTAGATAGCACTCGTGTATATAAACAACCTACCGTAGCACATTTAATAAAGCAGCGGTGTTTACACCTTTAGAGTACCGTTAAATAAATAGTATTCATAGCCAAGTTGCCATTAATATTAAAGATTAATTTATGCAAGACAACGGCAGTTAATAGCGATCTTAAACGATGATAAAGGCTAATAACATCTTATAACATGTTAACCGCTACGACTACATTAACCAGATTCTTAACATCCTCTATGCAATAAAAATGCAGTATGGCCTGAAAAGCCCAGCGCTGAAACCTACTATATCACGATCGACAACATTATAGTAAGACTTTAATAAATAAATAGATAATTTTTTTTATATTTATACTGTGTTACGGCAAGTAATATAATGCTTATATATATATATATACGGTGCTAACCGTCTAGAATAGTATTATCTTACGTATAAATATCTATATATATCTCCCTCTTACATTCTCTTAAAAACTTTAGATAAAGAATAGATAATAGCCCGATATACTAAGAACTAACGGTCTATATATAAGATTTTAAAATCTACGAATTAATCTTTAACGAATAAGCTGCTAGCGTAAGCTAAGAATAGTTACGTTAACTACGGTCTACTATTACCTCTTAATTAACTCTGTTAGAATAATACTACGCGGCTCTAGGGTCGACATTATATTCGGCCGGTGTAGCTGTCGGCTAAATAGCTCGCTCTAATAAAGAATAGCTCTTATAGGTTTTTAAGCTTAAAATTACCGTATCGTTAAAACTAAATTAATCTTCTAGAAAAGAAAAAATAGTAGTAGCAACCTTAGAGAAGTAAAAAAAGAACCTATTTCTTTAAGAGTCTAGAAAGTTATTAATGTTTTAACGTTAGATAAGTTATTAGGTTCTAAGACTCGAAGTAACACGGTATTCTATTCGTAAAAAATAGGGTGGCGTTTAGCGCTAGTTAATGTACGCTTCTAGGGGTAGACGCTTAAACTAGCGAATTAGAACCTTTACTAAGTCTCGAATATAGAGACTAGTAGCCTACGCCTCGCATACGAAGTGTCTATAAGTTACGTATATATTACTTAGCTATAAAACTACCTCCTATAGTGTAGGAGCTAGGTATATTACGTAAATAAAAGGTCCGTATAGCGGATAAGTATAGTAACGTTATTTACCCCCGATTACTCTCTAGAGATAGTATATAACTTAAGTTATACCCTAATAGACTAAATATATATAATCTAGAGAGAGGATCGATAATCTATTATACGTAAAGAAAAAAATGTCTTACGTATACGGAAGAAGCCTATCGAAGCTATATTCGCTACCGTTACTATAATATATTTCGATCGTATATAAGATTCTTATAGTATAAGAATCGGATGACGTGTTAATACTAACGAGGCTATACTAGAATACTATCTATAAGATTAATATAGTATTATAATACTTATTTTCGTGTCTCTTTTTAAAGGCTATTTAGCGCTTATTTTATATTCTACTTCGTATCTTAACCTTAGGTTTTACCTTTAAAGTCCGTTAAGATTAACTTAATTAAATAATCTCTTCTCTTTACATCTCTAATAGTCTAATAGATTATACTAAATATAGATACCGTAGATTCTACTACCTCTACTAATAAAGTTATTTATGCCCTAACTTTATATAGTAAAATGGCGATGTATGCGGAATATGTCTAGTAAGCCCTATCTATAAATGTGGAAAATGTTTCTTCTAATAATGCTATTACAGTCTAAGGGAATTCTATCTAAACGAGAATGAGGTAGCAATAGTGTCAGACAGCGTTATATTTTGTGATGGAATTCATGCTTAATCGGTCAAAATTGATGAATGAGTGTATTGATTGTTCTTGTTGCCGAGGCGGCTTGGTGTTGAGTCCAAGGCGTCTCAGAATAAATGACTAAGCTAATAAACTTATCCAACAACAGATAACGGAGGTGATTGAGCTTGTTTTCCATCAGATGCCCTCGTCCTCTGAGCAACGAGACGTATTACAAGCCACGTGGATTCCTCACATACCTCGGAGAGCATAACGGCCTCCAATTTGTTAATGTTGGATTTTACGAGTAGAGAATGAATTGGCAGAGGCTACTGAAGAGTAAAGCTAGTGGTAGGGGAGAGTCCCCTTAAACCACAGTTCTTGGCCGGTACGTAGCGGATAAGGCAACAAGGCATAGATTTCGACAGCATTTACCGGACCAACGGAAGTCTGCGCTTTACCTGCTGATATGGTTTCTTGTTTTGCATGTGCTCGTATTTATTTGGCGTCATTTAGTTCGCCCCAGAAAGAGGCCAGTAGGCTGTGGCAGGTGGGAGTACGGAATAATAGACAAGATACTTTACCTCTTGCCGGATCAAACGTAAAACAAACAGCCGTTTCAAGGTTTCTGATGGAAAGTATAAACCGAAGAATGTAATTAAACCTCGTTTTAGAAGACCATTGGTTCAAATCAGGGCAGAGTCCTACTCCAAATACACGTTGAATCGGATTTTGTGGATGTAGTACCCCGCTTTCACATGTGACAGCTCGAATCGCTAATCAGGTTTTGACGGTGGTACACCTGAGGGCCTACAGATAAGACAGGTGCGACAATTGCATCATCGATCGCGATCTCAACATAATTTCGAACATTTCCTGTTCTCTCAACTCGTCTTAACGTCTACCGACACCAGGAAATCATACGCTGATTTTTTTCGTCATGCCACCACGCAAGAAGTCGAAGCCTACCAACGCCTGTGAGTGCTGCTCACCAGGGGCGCAGACCCCAGGTGAACCCCGAATGAACCCACAACAACGCCTTCTTAATCGCTTTTACGAGCCACTTGTCTTTCTCCGCACCCTGGGTCAAACGAGGGGCGAGCGCGTCTCTTGGTTATCACGTGAGAAGCCAGCCGATCTCTCGAACTGCCAGCTACGTAGGACTTTTCTTGACTACTTAGCGTACACTTGCGACTACGAGAAAGGTGGTGATACGGTCACATCGATTGCGTTACAGGGAACACCACAAGGCCCGGTCTATTGGATTAGCGCAAACAAGAATCCTGGACAAAAAGTGATAGACTTTCTAGACAGAACTTTGAAGAAGCTACGGGATATAGCTCTAGCCCCAGAAAAGGATGCGTCCGCAGAGGCTCAGTCACTTTCCAAAGACTTCGTTCTCTTTTCCAGAAGTCGGGTTAAGAAGTACTGGTCATGCCTGTCTCGGTGCTTGCAGAGTTGTTTCACCTTGCTGACTAGCCAAGATCTCAACAACGGTATGTCCAAAGCATAGATGGTCCGTAATTATGAACTAACGAAACTAGATCAAGAGCTCTTTGCCTGGCTTACACTTCTGGAATTCGATCCTGCGAACCCTCTCTTGCTTTGCCAGCGGTGCTATGAAGCACGGAAAGCACCTCAGATGAGACACCTTCGCGTTTGGGGCCAGAAGCACCTTTACTGCAACGACAAAAACCAACGATCAAATCCGTTTGAGCAGGCGAGGCACTACATAGGAAGGTTGGGCTGCCATTTTAGTGCTACGACATACCTGATTGCTGCCGCCAGGAGACTTCCTTATCTTCTCGAGGGCTACGAGATCCGCTGTGTGAAAACGCCAACACCTTCACAGCACCCGCCGCCGACAGATGCTAAAACGAAGTTCGATAGCATCGTCGTTCGCATGCTTCCATCCAACGCAAAAGATGACGTTCTTCGCTATCAGTCGATGCTCGCTCACATGTCTGAGAAATTCGGGCTATATTCTCGTTTCATGTCCTTCTACAAGGACCGAAACTTCTTACCACGCGTCCATTGCGAGATTGGTCTTCTTGAGCATTTCTACGCCAAGCAGTTGCCTTTCGTCGACTCGGACCGGTATATTGGCTGCAGCAAACCCGCCTGCTACTGCTGTCTGCTTTACATACGAAACCATCCAGGGTGTTTTGTTGAACCTGCATCCCACCAGAAGATCTACTTGAACTGGCGGCCACCGGATCTAGATATCGACGACAAAGAAAAAGCGCAAACTCATCAGCGCGACATGCTGAACTTGATCATACCAGTTCTAAGAAAGGAGGCGTTACATCAAATATCAGAACGTGGTAGTCCAGTTGGATGGCACCCTGATTCTACGACAGGCATCACAGCATCGGACATCTGTGTCTAGGAATCATTCAGAGCTCTAGAATAAGGGAATTTCATTCGAAGACGATTATGTGAGTGCTAAATCTACTGTCAAAGAACGTCATCTTATGCAAATACTTTTATTCATGATCACATTATCAAACTCAACACCATGAATAATCATTCACTTCCCCACTTTCGTCATCTATACCTGCTCATATTTCTCGTATATACAGACCACCGTGGGCATCACGATATTGAGGGACAGCATCATAGTGCGATAGCTAACCGATTAATATTTTATTGTGCCCTGTTACATGCATTCATAGGTTTTTGCCCTTTTGTCTTGTCGTACATCTGTTCAATACAGCCCAGAGACATAAAAGCTCTGAGTGCATCGCCAGTCAATAATTACACTCAATTCCTTGTTGGGCATCAACTGCCTCGCATTTGAGAAGTGTCGTTTCGCCAAGGTCTTCTCTTGGAGCGCAGGGATGTTTGCCTAGAATCAGTTTCGCCAGCCAGGAGATAAGGGTTTTTTTCTCCCATCCTATAAGTCAAGTACACGTGGTCGCGTGAATACACCTGTTTAGCTGTCAGCCTTGAAACCTGCCTCATGCACCGAGTCTTGCGAGCGACCGGCATAAGTTGTTCCGAATGAAATCCCCACCAACCGTGGGCGCCACCTGTAGGTGGCGGTATAAGCGGCAACCTGCACATGCGAGGTAGAACAAGGCCACGGCTTTTCCGTAATAGTGTCAACTGACACACGTGTACGCACTCGATTTGCTTGCTTTCCAAGCAATGATGGATTGTTCGAAAGGCCAACCGTAGGGTGCAGCTGTATATACATGGCAGCAGGGCGATAAAAGTCAAACGATTTAGGGCGACAAAGTTCAGTATTATGCACTAAAATACGCGCAATACCTTTACGATAATCACCAAGCTATCGTATGCTCAAATCGACGAAGGTATGTCAACAACGATATAACGTCCCAGTGTAAACTCGACAGCAAAGATGATCTGAAAACATCATAGTGAGAAAACAAACATGGCAAAATATTACTCCAGAGTCTATCGCCCATCCACCGACCGAGCCTCCACCGTGCATACTTTGCGGACAGGAGACGACGTACTCCGTAACGAGGTCTTCGAATCGCAAAGGGAATGCGGGTCGTCCTTACTACAAGTGTCGTCCCTGCAACAAATTCCACTGCTTTGCTGATTTTCGCGGAAATGATCCAAGGAACCCAATCGGCGACTGCGGGAGGTCAAGCAAGGCTCAGGTCTTGGGATCGTGGCAAACTCATTACGTTTGCAGAATCGGAGGCTGCGACTTCTACCAGCTATGTCACAATGAATAGCAGCGAGACATTGTCGTTGATCAACATCTGGCTAGTGAGCTCGCAATATTGATGTTTATATAATGACGGGAAAATCCGTGGAGTCCCTATGATATGTAGAATTGGATTGGTCTATTTAGGTTACGATGTCTTCTGTAGAGACATATGAGTCGTTCTATGTACATTCCCATGTTTTTCATCCGTTGTTACCTTGCCTTATTTCTTAGTCTAGCGCCATTTAGTGATGGTGCGGTGGTTGTACCGTCCCGCCAGTCTTATCTCGGTCGAACAGTCGAGCAGTCGATTTCAAGAAGTGAACCACCGCCTTCACCACCCTTACGTCTAGCTTCCATCATTCCATTGGCCCATCGGCTGGTTGCCCAGTCCGCCAGTCCTGCCTTCTGCTTCTCCTTCCAAACATGGACGAAATGTCTCCCTATCTATTTCTTACTACAATCACTAGCTCGCTACGAGCCTGCTGCAACATTAGTAGGAAATTGTATAATTGTGTCTATATCTAGATTGCAGTAGGGTTCAACATACCTATAAACCCCCCCCCCCCCCTCCTTATCTGAGTAATATCTGTTTGCTCCTCAAGGATACATCATCGGCGTGCTAGTCTAAAACCTAGACTGCTTCCGCGCCGCGCACCGAACCAAGGAGGTATGGAATAAACAGTAAAGGTGTGAGAGAGTGAGTGAGTGGGTAGGGCACCAAGGCGCGGCCGAGCGCGGGGTGGGCCGCTGCGCAGAACGAAGAGGCGGCCAGCTAGCTGCGCGGCGGTCATGACGAAACGATGCTCATTGAAGAACAGCGACGTGGTTTAGCAGGAGCGAAACGGTCTATCAGGCATGACGGGCGTATACGGTGCAACTACCTACTTCCGTGCCCGCGTGAATACCCGTAACGGGTTGCCGCTGGCATAATGGTAGATAGCGCTCTGATCTTTGGCCTACTGAGCTCTGGGATTGACTTAAGCTGCCTTCAAGTTTCCTGCAAGTCAACGACGATAACGATCTTCAGGCTGGTTGAGACGAGCAAGTTGCCGGACCTCTTAAAATGCATAGGACTCTAATCCAGTCGCTCACGGAAGCGAATAACTTCGTTGTTTGTCTGAGAGTCGTCGCCGACTAGGGTGAGTGGAAGAAATCGTCGCGGACGGTTAGTAAGGGCGCTGGTTATTCGCTGACGGGAGGAGGAGTGCTTCGTGCCTGCCTATCTACCCATCTGCTGTCTGTCTATATACCTAATTAATTGCCTACCTGGCTACGTACTTCTGCCCATTTTTCGCGCTAGCTGCGCGAGCGCCAAAGCGAAGCGCTAAGGCCGAACACCAGCACCGTCACGCGCTCATGGACACGAAGACGAAGACAAACACCTACCACTTCATTCGACGGAAGTCAACATCTATTCGATCAGCCACTAACTGT
>JAFISB010000402.1:0-14147 GCA_022560015.1 Diplodia mutila | reverse complement strand
TATCTTTCCGATCTGCTCCATGTTTGGAATTGCGAAGCCGGTGGTACTCGTATCTGTCATGATGTGGTCGTCGTTTCCGAGCGGCGTATAGTATCTTTCGTTCTCAACCAGGACCTTTGATATCATATTGGCGTCAGATGTGTACTCAACATATCGCCAAAGGTCACTGGGATACTTTTGAACAGAAATACACACATGCATATATATGTGTGTATAGCGCGAGCGTAAGAGTGCTTCATGGTTTACTAAACAAAGCAGTCTGGTGTAATGCAAGACTCACTGTTGAGGTATTTTCTAGACTAAGCAGTCTTATCAAGGATGAGGAAAAACCAAAAATAAACTCTCTTTAAACCAGCATTCTCTGCGTTCTCCTTGACTTCGGGAAAAGTTTGCTGATATGTCGACCTTACTAAAGCATCGATAATAATAAGATAGCAGGTATTTTCTAGGCTTTAGATGTGTATGCCTAATAGCGTAGCAATCTTTTGTAGCGTTAAGAAACATAGAATGCATCTTATTCTCTTCAAAGACTAAATCGTTATGCAATGTACTCTTTCGCCAAACCTCATGCTTGCCACTGAGTTCTATTGCCAACTTTCTTTGCTCTTGCTCAACACTAAGTTTTTGTTCCAGTATGTTCACTCATTAGGAATCAACAGCCACCTAATCTATCCCCTCTTCCGTATTAATCCATCACAAAGAGACTTTGCTTATGAACGCAGACAATTTTACTGTTCTTTTAGATGATGAAGCAGCGCAAAATTCAGTTGATCTGTACTGTCCGATACCATCTACTTGCCTTACATTCAGATGTTCACTGGACCTGAATAATCTTATATCAAAGTATATTTAGAGTATATTCTGCTATCAGCATTTGCTGAGGTAATTTAAGTAATGAACGTAGGACAACTTGCTCGTATAACGTTATCTATCAAGGTATATATCTGCGTTATAGAAATATTAGGAGAATCGCAACCGACAATCAGATACACAAACCTATCGATGGATGAACTGCGGGTTCATAGACTACACTCAGGCTATGTTCATGTCTTGCCTGCAATTGATGAGGAAACGCCATTTGAGAAAGACAGCGTCTTGAGATCTGACAGGCCTAATCGATACTACTCTTGGATACTAGTATAGTTCTAGACAACTTAACAGGCTTTCGAATCCGACGGAAAGAAGATGTGCCCTTCCCTTTCTTCTTATATAGTATAATCGGCCCATACAATTTTTTCTTTTGCACAAGCACGGACCACATGAGCTTGATCTTTAGCTAGCCAACTACGGTCAAGATCCAACGTGGCGACTAGTGCCGAAAATTTTTAGTAGACCGATTGAAAAATTTGTATGGCTGGTAGACAATATGAGTGACGACGTTTCCAGCGTCTCGAACCATAATCGCTGCAGTCGACGTTTTACGTTCCTCTTTCAACCAGCACCAGCCTTTTGGCTTCCTCATGCCATTCGGCTACACGTGACAATTTCACCGTATCTATCCATATTTAATCTAGCTGTCAAAAGCGTTTGAAAGATAAGAGCATAATATTGATTTGTATAGAAATTCTACGTAGTCGGCTATGAGTAGGGTGACTATTATGCGATCTACTTTTACTCACTCCTACCCATTAATGAGCCAAAAAAAAAAAAACAGATTATTCGATTTGCTACACGTTCTAAGTGATGCAGAAGAAATTCTTTAGAACAATACGTAAGTGGTTCATACACCAGTAGGCTATAGCATAGTAGTACGACTTACTCCCTACAAATTTTTGTTCTTAGTTTACTAACGTTAGATCTGCTCAGAACTTAGGATTCGAACAATAGCAAATAGTTTGTCGTAGAAGAATTTACAATACAATGGACACTTCAGGAATGCTAGTATACACCATACACGTTACGTGGGCACATTCTTCAGAAACATGTCGCCGAACTTCTATTCACTTTAATGGATCGAGCAAGGATTTTGGCGTTAATTATTAATTGACAAACAAAGGGTTTAAGGAACAAATATATAGCTGTATACCAATGTTTCGCCAGTCCAGCTCGAAAACAACAAAGTGTACCTTTTAGACTCAAATTCTGCAACCTGTACGATGCCGAATTCGTCGTACCTTGTAAATATAAATCAATCGCCAGCTGTGTGTTTACACAATCTATACTTACAGAGATTGGATGACCTATTTCGGACGATCTTCCGGAGCGCAGATTCCATTAATCTGACGCTTTAGCGATATCATTAGACCGACGTCGGCCAAATAAGGGTGGGTGTGACGACTTGTTGTAATGATACATTTAAGCGTCGACGGGGCGTTCTGGACTTCTACCGCAGCTACAGCTATACTTTTTATCCTTTTCACTATGAGTGACCGGATATACAGGACTATCGATAGGCTTACTAATTTAGAGGGTGTAATTGCTAAGGATGACCAGACTTAATTATCGTGCTATTCGGCACGCTTGCGAAGCTGCGGTCTATTCCGTCTAGTTCTATAGTACTTAAGACGTTACGAGGCGCACGAATACTCTGTTAGCCCTGGAATCCATCGCCGCTCTGCTCCTCCAGCCATTTTTAGCCACTCATAATTAAACTTTGTCAATTGCCTCCTTACCTGATGCGACTCCATTGATTTTTTTTCTTTTTCATGCAAGTTGCGGTTCTTTACTTGCCAACGCACGGGGTGCAATCTTATAAATTTTTGGCAGTAGTTACTCTTATTTTATTCAGCGCAGTCCTCGCGACAGTTGGCTTTTCGTGCGCTGTAACCGCTGTTATACTGATATTGGTCTTCTAGTTATTTATAAGTAGCTCTTCTACATGGAAGGTGATCTTAGTCTACTACCGATATAGTTATTTTTTCTTTCTTTTTATTTTGGCTTTGGTGAGAGTAAACGAGGGAAGTCTAAGGGATAAATGAAGCAAAACGCGTTGCTGATGATAGAACCAATATATATTTGTGATTCAGCTGCGCCTGTACGTAATATTGGCATTCACGTGATAAAACGTTATCGGTGAGCAGTAATAGTTCCGGAAATATTAGTAATTCATATATTCATCTTCTAGCAGCCTCTTAAGATTTAAGTCTCTACCAAGAAAAAAGAACCTTCGACGAAAACGTTTCTTAAAAACTAACCAGAACACTCACAGTCCTCCGCTAGAAAGAGGTATACAAGTGCGATTATCCCGAAGAAATCTACAAATGACTTGCTAATATCGATAACCTGCCTAAATGCGAATTTCATCGTTTGTTAACGATGCGTCCACGCCAATATGATCACCATGCACATTTTTACACCATTTTAGAGTAGCCGGTGAAATATAATCAGCTATGATTTGATCTACACGAGTATGACTAACCACCAGCTTGTCTATATATGCTATTCATTTAAAAAGAAAAGCTACCTACAGACTAGAAAACCAATTCGTGAAATGTCAGACTATCAACCTGACGTGCTTTTGCGCGGAGGTGGATTCGCAACCTGGTACTATGATTTGAATAATGGAGGGTTAGGCCCTTGTGGAATAAGAGCGCCCGAAATCTCGGGCGTGCCTAACTGCAGCTCTGCAGGTCTAACACTAGGTGATATTGGATCGAATGAAATCGTCACAATCAACAAAACACTACTCCAATCAGACCTTTCCCAATGGTGTGGCAAAGAAGTAGCAATATTCGTAGATGGCCAGAAGGTTCCGGACCTCGTTGGCGATGCCTGCTTACGATGTGCATCCGAGCCAATGATAGACTTAAGCGCCACAGCATTGACAAAGGTATCGCCAGACGGATGCCGGGACGGCAAAAAAAACGTCACGTGGGAGATATATAACAACAGTCTTAGCGCTTTATATGATAACACTGTCGCCCAACTCTCGTCACAAAGCCCTACAGGTACTTCTTTCCCGCCGAGCAGTGAGCACCTGCCTACTAAAAGTGTGGAAGCATCCGGCTCCTGCGAGTCAGGTTCGTAGCGGTGTGCACAGACCACAGTTCTAGAACAATGTATTTCCAGCTCATGGCAGTCTCGCGCTACTTGTCCATCGGGAATCTGCCAGGGAGAAACATCACCGTACTGTATGTAAGACTAGAATAAAGTTGGGCATTGTATTTCAATATCACGTAGCGTAATACAGCTCGTACAATCCTAAATCCCATCACCGTCATTAGCATTTTTTATAGCACGACTAGTCTATAAGCATTCCCTGGCGTGTACTGATTGAAATATTAAGAAATTATAGAATGGATACACTGTGTTGACACTATCGTTAAGCTGCATGTGTGGTTTTACGTATCGACTTCAAGGGGATGTGCTGGAGTTTGGGGATGTTGCTGTAGAGAAACGGAAAATTGCGTAGAGAAATAGATAGCGGTGCGGAATGCCTGAAGAGGATAAATCCATACAACTATTTTTTTTCTATTATTATCCTTCGTCGCGCACAACCGCAGAGCGGGTGCATTTAAAGCAAAATGATACCAGTTAGCTAAGTGTTAGACTATGTTTTTTCTTTTTACTCCGCGATTATTTGCCGTATATCTCGTGTTCTTTTCTTCAACACCAAGGCAGATACCTTATATATCTTACTACCAAAGCGTGATCCAGTTATGATACTTTCAGGGACTTGCGCAGGCAATTGTGTATATAAACAGGTAGTTTTTACTTCATTCCTGCTCTTCAGCAGTGTACAATTCACTCACTTTGCACTGTTTAACACTAAGTTACAAGTGTTCTTAAAGCTGTTGAAACAAGAACACTTAGCCAATTCTAAAATCGGACATACAGTCACTTGTTATCTCCCACTATATTCCGGGCTTGAACACTTTTTTCCGTCTTGGTATGTAGAAATCCAGTCATCGATTAGGGAATTATCTCCCATTTTAGTTCCATTCATATAATGCTCTATTTCCACTTTGTTTTCATCTTAGATGTTTTCATCTATACTAGATTCCTATCGCAATTACTTAGTGCTTGATCAAAGCTTTTGAGCACGATACAGCACATCTTAAGTCGCACAGATCATTTTAGCATGTTGGATATTTTCCCTTAATTTTGGTATGCTCGGCTCAACCAACGAACAGCAAAATCATGTATGCTGAAATGAGATTTAGCACGAACTATGACCAGCAAATAAAGACCTCGCAGGGAAGCCTCTACTGCTCCAGACGGTATTTTCTCCTCCTTGCTTCCGACGCCATTTACTAAAGCGTCATCACAGCTGCAGACGGCGAGACGCACGCGCCAGTATGGCCAACGGAGGCCTGGACCAATCAGGCCACTATTCGCTTCGTTGGCCGCGCAAAAACGTTTTCCAGGGCCGCTCTGGACTGGATGATGGGATGAATAAGCGAGAGCCAAAGACATTGCGCAGAGAAGAAGCGTCTACCCTATTAAGTCAAAAACGCGTTCGTTTGGTCTGACACTGAGGAGGCTGGGAGGCAGGATAGCTTCTTTTGACTTGTATAGGGACGCTGGAGGAAGCATTTTAATGCTCTTGTCACCCGGCCAGCACACAGACCATCTCAGGCTAGCTTTCAAATATATTCGATAAATCTTCAACAATCCAGCTCGTTTGTTTTCTCTCTAGTACAACTTTAGAAGATTGTGAACGCATCTTTATTGGTATTATAGAAGGAAATTACCTTTCCTTCTACCATTTTCCAAACATGAAAGTGTCTGCAAGTGTATCAGCGTAGGAAACACCAACGCACAGCTGCGCGGCCGTGACGATGGTGTAAGTGCCTGCGTAAGTGACTGTCGATAGGATGTATGCAGTCAAATCCCTCTATGTCGAAAGCGTTTATGAATTCGACGCACGAATTAGAGCCAGCTTCGATGATCGGGCTCTACAAGATAGAGTCCTAGAACAGTTGCATATTTCGGCGTCCCTAGGAAGATGGCACGCATTGAAGAGCGAGCTGAGGAGAAATGCTGGGATTGTAGCACCGCTACCGCCGCCGCCGCTGCCGATCACGGTGCCGGAATAGGCAGCTTGCGGGAGGTCGCGGTCTGTCATGGCATTTTAAGAAAGACGTGGCCAAATCTGCATCTTAGACATTAGCACCACTAGACCAAGTGCCTCCTTGCTGAAAGCCGTTCGTGGGCTGTGCGTCGCAGGCGACGGGCCATCATAGGAACTTTAGAGGCAGGATATTGTTTCTGTCACCAGGACATAGCCCTCGACAGCACTCAAGATTGCATCTTGGGCACGTCGCCAAGCCCGGACTGGGCGAACGTTCCATTTGCAACAGCGATGGTCGGGTTTTCGGCTTGGCATTGCCATATCCATGCTAGCGTCGGCGTCCGCAACACGGTATGCTGTACTACGCAGTCGCTTATGACGGAGTCCAGTCAGCCCAGTCAGCCCTTCAAGACATCATTAGGATCTTGCTGTCTTGACCTATCAGCGTAGTTAACCGAGCTCGGCTGGCTTTTATGAATAAGTATACTAATACTAATGATCGATTGTTATTGCAGGTCGCGACCATACTAGTCAGATCGATTTTCCAGTATTCAGCAGTCTCTATTTCGGCTTCCACTTCCACAAAGCGAGTTTCCTACACCTTGAGATGGGTCGAGGCCTATCACCGCGTTGTTGGCTGAGCGCCGAGTTGAACAGCATGCACTCAAGTATATCGATGCATAGATGCTTGTTAGCTCCGGAAGAGCTTGCCTAATAGCTATCTACGCTCTAGATGAGCTGGCCATTTTCTAGGTTTCAATTGCTTCCAGGACGAAAGCTTTGGATCCATCCGAGTACCCCACCGCTGATGCGTCTTTTCCGTAAATTGTGTAGAAAGCGGGAATGAGAGACGTTATCGTAGGCGCCTGATACATCTAGCTGGAGGAGTGTTGCCACTCGAGGCTCCGAGCAGTTCCAAACACTCCGTATCGTTTCCACAATAAGGTGTACTCCGTGTTCGGTGGACCGACCTTTACGGCCTCCAACACGGCTCCGCGGTAGTCATTCAAAGTACTCGACAAGGCAACTTATCCGCCTAGCTATAACAGCCTCGAGTATCTTGCCCAGGGTGTTTGTGAGCGCGATCGGCCGGTACAATCTTGGGTCTGTATAGTCATCCTTTTTGGTTTACGGCGAGCTAATGTGGTTGACTACCTGAAGTGATTTAGGCAGGTATTCTAGTGATAGGCTCGCATTGTATAACTTTGTGAGGATTGGTACCATGGTAACTACGAGTGGTCGTAGGATTCCGTGTGGGATCCCGTCGGGGCCCGGGGTTTTCCACGGCTTCGCCTTCTGGATAGCATACCTCACTTCCTCGCCTGTGATTTCCGGCCAAGGAGTTTCATATAGGTATTCGAAGCCGTCTGAATCTGAGAGGTCCGCTTCTGGAAGCTCTGGCAAGAACGGCTTTTGGAGTGTGTCGAGTTTCTCCTCAGGTCGTACTGCAAGTACTGAGGCCGATCTTCGAAAGGCTGGTATTACGGCCAAGTGCCGTACGACTCGTAGGATACTTACTCGTTTCGTCTAGCGCGTTATTTTAGCTACTTAAACGTCTTTTTCTTAGAAACCTTTCTTCTCTTTAGCAGCTTCTTTTCGTATATAGAATCATAGTTGAATTATTATTCATTACGCTTCGTAACAGCTGGGACTGAGCTAGAGTGAGGCCCCTCTTGGTTTTGTGCCCATCTAGCCAATCTTCAGATGCCATTCTCTTTTATAGCTGCGTCCTTGATCTTCGCGCGGTGCTCATGCCTTAGATTTTCTGAATGATCCTGCCTTTTTGATTCCTTATCAAGCGATATTTTCCCAAGTCTTCGTCTGCCCTTGACCTCTACCAAATTCTACGGAGCCTCCGCGCCCCCATTTGGACTTCCTCACATTATTTGTCAGTCATGCATTGATTGGGAGCATACTCTCAGTGCTGGGGTCGATGCTTCGATGGTCTTCTGGATGGCTTGAACTACGTGTTGGCGTAGCTCTCCACTGCTTCGGCTGAGTTTAGGGCCGCCATTGGGTGGATATTTTTCAAAAACACCAGTGTGAGCTTTTCAATATCTGTATGTCTCCAGCTTAGCTCTATGTCCGAGGGTCGTAGCGGGACTGAGAGGTTCAAAGCTGTGACTTTGGGAATGTAATCGGAGTCCTGCCAGTGGTCGCTTCTCACTTAGCACTTGATCATGCGTTCTTGCCTCTGTCATCATGGACACCAGGTCTATCGTAGCCTCCGCGTTGCTTCTTTCAAAGGTAGGGGCCTCTGGAGGGGAGACTAGGTGCAGCGAAAATTTTTCTATTTTTGGATGAGCTCATCTGCCTCTTGGCCCTGGTACCGGTACGTTGGTCTAGTCTAGAGCAGGTAGTGTAGGTTAAAGTTACCGAACACGATGTGGTGGTCTCTTGGGTACTCCTGGAGCGCCGTAGCTAGTGCACCCAGGGTGCTTGTATTCTAGATTGACCCTCGGGGCTCTAGATGTTATTTATGTGAATGAATCCGCCTCCTCTCGCGCTTTATGTACCTTTTGAGTGTATTGTGCACTGGTCTGGAGTATAGTAAGTAGACTTCCATGGAGAATGTGCTATTCGTTTCTTTATGAAGATACAGACCCGGGCCGGATCTTTGAAATGTAGCAGCTCGAACCCCCTTTTTGGTGGATGGTACGTCGTGTGTCGAAAGAGGTTCTTCCATAGTTCTTGTAAAGCAATGATGTTGAACTCGCGGATTCGACGGTCCCAAAATAGAGACGCCATTACTTCCGTTCTTGGCCTCATTACGTTGTACAGTAGGATAGAGAGCTGCTTACTTTTACTCATCAGTCATTGTGACTTTGCGGCTTGGTGGCTGCGTATTGGGTTCCTGGCCCGCTGTTGCTCCCCTCCCTGACGCCGCCAACGCTTTCCCCTGGAGCTGCTGGCTTGCTCTAAACGGATTGCTGATCTACTATTACCAGATACTTTTTATTAGTATCATCTCTACGTCTACATAGAGCAACCTTAGCCTACCCCGTTTTCTGGTTGGACGTTTCTCTTGTGGGGCGGGTCTGCTTCCGGATTCCCTCTTCGGCCAGGAGTATCGGCGTCGGCTCTTGGGTGAGGTTGGGAGCTTGAGTGCTGTTTTGAGGGTCGATGAAAGGTCTAAAAGCATTTGCTTACTCTAATCTTCCCTTCTCCTTTCTCTGCGCGTAGGACGTGCTCAGGCTGTATGCGGTCCTTTACAGGCGGCGCATTTGCGCTCTGCCTTTATGTCCTCCTCTGCCTGCTAAGCCATACTTCCGATGATTGCTGCGCTGGCGCCTTAGGGCTTCCTGAACTACACCACTAAAGACCACGCGTCCTTCCCAGTGGAAGTCTTGGTTAGCCAACCCACGTACGTGATCTCGGCATACGGCAGCAATGGCTCGTTCTCTGCTTCCAAAACTTTGTTGGCATTTCCCATATCTAAAGGTCAATGAATTTTGTATGGACGCCATGGACGAGAACTCCGTACGTCCGTCTCACCACCTGGGCGGCGTTTCCCAGCGTGCTTGTCCAGCCGCCCGCATGTTCTTGCATCTCCCCTTCGAAGTTGCTTTGCAGCTACTATGCGGATCTTATTAACGTTGGGGTTTGTGTGTGCCACTGATGTGGTTCTCTAGGTGAGTCGGTGCTGTGAACAGGGGTGGCTTATCATCTGCGGGTCAGTGAGCTTCATGACTAGTATGCGGCGCTTATCGTCCGCGCTCCGAATGAGGCTCGGGTTCTGTTGCGGTGCGGTGTTTGGTTGCAGCGCGACTACTTGGGCCCAAATCATGGGAGGTTGCTGCGTAGTGTGCTGCATTCGGAGGTTGGCCATATTGACGGTCTCGGCTACGCGTCTGATATTGTCCTCGTTGGTTGTCTGTTGGATCCAATTCATGAATGCCTTCAGCTTGGCGTATGTAGGCTAGTAGAAGGCTATGACGGCTACGAGGAAACCCTTTATCTCTCTGAAGGATACCTTCTGATGGCGGGCGATCATGAAAGCCTCCACGAAACTGTTAATGGATTGCTTGATTGTTCTCTTAGCTAATGTTTGGTATTAGCTAAGAATATCTGATACTATACCCGAGGCGAACACAAAATTCAACAAAATTAGACAGTAAGGCACAGATCAGCCAAAATTTGGGGCTCATATATTACCATTACTTGAGAGGACAGGAACGTTGCATGCAAAAAAAACTAACAGAGAGACAAAATATCGGCCAATCTTCAAGCCGTTATCTTACACCACCCACGCTCGGGCCTAAGAACTCGAGAGCTCTACAGTCCGCTAACTCCTAATAACAACGCCAAGTTTTGCGAGGCTATCGCGCAATTGGGAAATATTTGTTTCTACCTCCATCTTCATTTCAGGGTCGACTGGTTCGTATTTGATTTTTGTTTGTGCCTCTGTGGTTAGTTCTCCCAGTTCGTCAATCGCCATCCACTTTGTCGGTGGCATATTTAACATCCGCCTGTAGCCCTCCGATGCGCCATTTGATTTAAGACAATTTTGGAGCTCTTCGATGAGTTTGTTTGGAGGTTGATAATCTTTTATTCCAGTCAGAAACCAACACAACTCCATGAGAACAACATCTCTCCTATCAGAGCTATCCTTCGAAAACGGTTTAAAGCATTGGACCCAGCGTCTATAAGGGTCACCCTCCAAGCATTTGTTATGGTACTCTTTTGCTTTTCTGGCTACGTTGCCTGTATACTGTTTGCTCACGCCCTTAAAGATCCCAAAGAAATGTCTATAGAACTCTTCAAAGTATGGAGGAGCGTCAATGAAAATACCGCTCTTGCCAATAATTTCTTCCAATACATCGAGGTCTTTCGGCTGCATGTGAAATATTGATTTCGAATGAAATGTTCTATGTAGAGAATTCAGTGTATCTAATTTTTCATCAGACTGGTTTGGAACTTCGTTCGCTTGGTCTTTGGACGGAACTTTAGGAGGGGATCTGGGTTTTGCTCTAATTGGTTTTCCCTTTGCCATTTTCTGTAGACGCTATCTTATATGGACAGAACCACGAATGGCCATTCACATTATATAGGATAGCTACTGCAAGAGGACAGCTAAGCCTTTAAAGGGACAGATTACGAAATGTCATTTCCATGTAAAAGTGCGAGTAAGCGTAATGATAACCACGCTTTCAATAAGACCGCTCTAGAGATATCACCGTCCTGAATTACGTAACATAGTCTCGGCCTAGGTGGCAGCTGCGCCTTATTATCACAGATAGTACAGTTGCTTGCAAAATCGGTTTCGCCCTACCTCGCGGAAACTTGGACCAAGACTACCGTTGCGATCGAGTGACTTCGACGTTTTACCAATGCTCAGGAAGTGAAAATTTGGCACATAAGAATGGTCAGGTAACAATTTCCGCCATACACACTATGACCGAGATTATAAATGAGAAACCCAACAAGGAAAGCACGGAAGAAGAAAACAATGCAACCGCACAGGCATTTGTAGGAATGATGATGATGGTCATTATTGATTTTACGTCGTCTATATACTAGCTACGTAGTTTGCCTCCCTTGGGGCTTATAGAGGGGCGAAGTGTCCACCTTTTCGCCGGACAAATGAGATCCTCCGCTTCCTTCCCGCTTATAAATCAAAATTTCCCGTGTGCTCCGCTCTTTCAGGAGCCCTCATCACACGTGGGCCGGTTTACACCGTTGCCATTTCATCGCCCTCTTCCCGTGAGGTGGGAGTGGGACCCTGTAGCGTATTGCGCCCGCTCCTGTATACCTCGGTTTCCTGTACTAGATCTTGGAAGAATTGGAACATGAACTACCCCTTTGGCTTAAGGATGATTCTGATCTTTTCTGCTCGGTTCAGATTTGCTGCATACTTCCGCTAGGCGGCAGTCGGTGAAGTGCCATTGCGTTTTCCTCTGCGCTTGCAGGTAACATGCGCGTCCTCGTGCTTGGATCTTTGGTGATACTCCGCGAAATCTCCATGGCCAGATCTCTCTACGAGGAGCTTATGAAGTATGTTCCGTGGTAGTGCCAGCGCTAGGTTCTAGTTGGCACAACTATGCAGTGCACCTTAGCCACCGTTACAATCCAGACGAATTCCGACGAAAGTGTTTTGCACTCCGCTTACTGTGTGTGTTCAGCTCTCAATCGGCCCTCACCTCTACGAGCGGCTGACATACGCTGTTCTCATACTATATGAGGCACTTATATCTCGATACACCATTTGTAATCACACACCATAAGTGTTTCCGGGTATAGGGACTCACTCCGAAGGGACTGTGTCCCACTAGTACCATGCAATCCGTTTTGATATCTTCCTCTAGTGGTGAATGTCAAGAACACACTCTTCCTAGAGTCCATCATTCTCCAAAGTTTTCTCGGTCGCGCTTCGCCATGTCCTATTCAAGATCAGCACCGCCACGTTTGCCGCTCACATTCTGTGTTGCTTTGTGCTCACTCACATGTCCCATCGTCTCTGCTCACATTCCGTAGGTTTGCCAGCCAAGGCCGCCAAAATTGGCATCGCGAGAGAGTGCCGGGCCCCAGTCTGGCATTGGGAAGCATGAGGACTGGGTCTACTGGACAGAGCTCTTTCAAGGAGAATTTCTCTTCCAGATTCACCGGGTTTCTTCAACATCCATGGTATGTTCCAACCAGGAGCCACTGTGGACCGCACAATAAAACATTCAAAGGACACCTCGTCCTGTTCTTTCGGCCTACCGATCGGGACAACATCCTTCCCCCGAACTTTCTCTTTTGTTCGTAGTTCTTTGGCTAGCACTCATTCTTACTCTGCTAGCCACTCCTGCGCCCACCGTGCTACTACCCACCAACACACCCAATCGCCTTGTAATCCTGTCTTTCGCTATATATCTGTACACTGAAGATCCCATCCAAACTTCATTATCTATGCACAGCTGCCTGTCCACCTGCCCTCATCGCGCTGGTCGCAAAAACAAACTCTCTTTTCATATTCATTACGTTATGGCCGGCTTCCCAGATATAGATAATGCCCGTACAAAATCACCCTTAACACTGCCAACCTACGCACCATGCTACGCATGAGCATTGCAATGAAATGCTAGTAATATTGACGAATCGATGCAAGTCTTATCTATTCTTTGGCTGCAATGCCTACTTGAGTCTGCGATCAACTAACCTCTCCTTTCAGGATCGTCCCCGGTGCTACCACCGAGCCACTCTTGACGTGCGTACCAGGCAGGACCAGGACGCCGGCTCCGAGAACCACACCGTTCTCAAGTCTGACCATCTTCGCATTTGCCAAGCCCTTGTCCCTGTCTTGCGCGCTCTTGCTCCATTCCATCGTGTTTATGGTGACCCTGGGCCCCAATTTGCATCCATCTCCAATCACCACCTCGGCCACGTCCTCGATCATACAATCCATCCCTATTACGACGTTTTTACCAATCTTGAGGTTGAATCCGTACTCGCACTGGAACGACTGGTCGATCCAACAGTTGCTACCTATTACTCCTTCTGGATTTATCGTCCCTATTCGCCTTTCCGTGTGAGGCGGTCGTAGCACTTTCCAGAATCTCTCCATTTGTTCTTCTGGTCCTGCTCCGATGCCTACTGCACGGTTGAAGATATCTAGAGCAGTCTTACATTGCTCTCGCTGAGCGTGCAATTCTGGCGCCATCGGACTGAAGAAAGTACCTGCTAGCATCTTCTCTTTCTCTGACTTCTGTAGCAGCTGATGCTGCTTCTGGAGCACTAATTGGACCGTTGGCATCGGCGGCATAGGGCTCCGATGTGGCGGCTGAGGCATTGAGGACCCCACAATGGAAGAACCAGATTGCCCGTGCGAGTAGGAATTTTGGAATGCCCCCTGCGGCCACAGTCTCGAGCTATGCGTGCTTGTGCGCTCGTCTTTCGCCGAAAGTGACGCTTCTTCGAGAGGAAATAGTTGCCTGGAATCGAGAAAGGGCTTTGTCCCTGGTCCAGGGAACTTGCCTAGATGCTCGGCATAGCCGCGTTTTGGTATCAGTCGGGGAAGGTTGTTAGGTGATCTCGATTTCAAGAAGTAACTATATCTATGTTTGAAAATCCGATTACAGTATGAGTAGTATTATCAACCTGACCTCCTCCCCCCCCCCCCCCCCCCCCCCCCACCCTCCCCCCCCCCCCCCCCCCCCCCCCCCCCCCCCCCCTCCCCCCCGCCCCCCCCCCCCCCTCCCCCCCCCTATCCCCC